>JAVRRP010000714.1:0-14609 GCA_036872775.1 Oleoguttula sp. CCFEE 5521 | reverse complement strand
TGGGGAAGGTGCCCGTGGGAGGGGGTGTGTTCGGGACGTGACAGATCAAGCACAAGAGTGACAGAGGGTGTGGGGAGCAGAGGGAGGGTATGCTGGTGGGATGGTGGGGATGTGAGTTGGATGAGGGAAATCAGGCTTGCGGCTGCCGTTGGGAGGTTCACGGTGGATTGGCTGCTGTAGGGGTGTGAAGGTTGCCTTCGCTATGATGATGAGACTTATTGGTTGGAAACGCGGATAAGAGGAAGCATCGTGAACTAGAGATGTGTACGTTTCGATCAATCAGATATACACAGCCGCGTCCGTTGCACATCGGCAGACACAACCACAATGACCGACAACGCCAACTTCATGCCTGTAGAGCGACAGCCAAAGCCCCTGAACGCCAGTGAAGCACATCTCCAAGTCTTCTCAAGTCTTCACCTTCTTACTCTTCTTCTTCTCCACCCCATTGACCTTTACCTCCTCCTCAGCAGGCCGCTTCTTACTCGACGCCTCCTCAGCCCCACCCTTACTTGCCTTAGCTGCCTTCTTCGCAGCCTTCGCCTCTTTCTTAGCCGCCTTAGCAGCTTTCCTCGCAGCCTTCTCCTCCTTCGTCTCCTTCCCCTCACTCTTCACCGCGCTGCCATTAACCCCAGCAGGCGGAGGCGGCGGTGTGTCATCAGAGTCCATCTCCACATCCGGTGCCGCCACGACGGTAGGTTCGGTCGCAGGCGTGGGTAGCAACTTATCCCGCTTCGCTTTCTTGGAAGACGAGGGCTTCGTATCCGGCGTGACGGGGTCAAGCTCCTCGACTAGCTTCCGCTTCTTACTGCTAGCCTTCTCATCTACTGGTGCAGCAGCAGCCTCGGCGTCAGCAGCAATGCCATCAGCGTCTGGATCGTACTTCCGCGCTTCTTTGATCTCCCACTTGCCTGGCTGCGATTGTCCTTGTGGGCCAATTGCGACGCCAGTGCTTCGCAGTGGCTTGCCTTCGAGTGCGCGTAGTCGTCGCTCAACGAGCATACGTCCGTTGATGCCGACACTTGCTTTCTCCTCTTCGGTTGGCTCCTCACCCTTGCCTTCGCCTGCTTGGCCCCAGTCGGAGAGAGCGTCTACGCGGAGACCGAGTGTGGCTTTTGTAGCGAGCATGCGCGCGATTTTGCCCTTGTTCTTGCCTGTTGCTTGGCCGATGAGGGAGGCGTGGTAGATGAGGCCGTACTTGGGAGTGTCATGTTTTGTCTTCAGGGCGCGGAAGAGAGCTTTCTCGGCGCCGAGGATCTGGACTGTAGAGGCGGGAGACTTGGCGAGGTTCATTAGAGAGCCGGCGTGGGCGATGAGACGGGCGCCGACCAAGTCGCCGACAAGTGCTGTCAGATTCGGGGCAATGGCTAGCATGCGTGCGGAGAGGTAAGAGGAGAGCTGTTGTCTGTACTCGGTGAAGTTGACGACTTGCTCGGCGAGCGCAGAGATGTTGTCCAGATCCTCTTGCGTGATCTCCGTACCCATGCTGACCTCCGCAGCTGCCTTGACCGCACCCTCAATCTCGTCCGGCAGGATCGAAGTCAAGTCTGTAGTCTGTGCAGAAGTACGCATGCCCATTGCGAGAATCACACGGGAGTAAGCGACATTATCATTGATGATGCGGGCCATCTCAGGAAAATGCCAGCCATACCATTCCTTCACCCGCATGGCGTATGTGTTCAATTCCTTGTCGAGATCATCCAACAAGGCGATGGCCTGGATGATCATGGTATCCACCTTGTCAGGACTGAACTTGAGCTTGTGTCTGCTCAAGCTATGCGACAGACCCAAGCTCATCGTATTGAAGTCGCTGGGCAGGATATCGGGGATGAGCGATGGCAAGTGTTCGCGGATCGCACGGAACACATCTGCAGTCGTGGAGTCGGAGATGGGCGAGATGTCAAGTCCAGGCAGCTTTGTGATGGCATTCCCGAGTTTGGGGTCAGCCACGGCGAGCGAGACTTTCTTCTCGTCTTTAATCGAGTCGAGCATGCTGGCCAGCATTGGCGTGACCTTGCCCTCTGTCAGCGCCGCCGCCTCCTCCAGCGCACTGCTGGCATTCGCGAATTTGCGGAACTCTTTCAGCTTGAGGAGGCCTGCGGTGCCCTGTGCCGTGCTCGTCTCGCTGACCAGGTCATCGCGCTTGAGAAGTTTCTTGTCCTTGGCTTTGAGCAGCGCATAGCCGGCGGACGTCTCGGTAAGGATGAAGAGGGTCATGGTGTCGGTATTGAGTAGAAGATGGGCTATAGGGATATGGGCAAAGGCATGCGGGTGTAGACAATGCCCGGCGAGTGTGCAGCAGGTGCAGGCAGTCCTTCAACGCTCCAACGATGAAGCTCAATTTTTCGGGCGGGTTGAACTTCGGCAGAATTGATCGCCAAGACTTTACATGTGCCAACCCATTGCTGGGTCACGACATGGAATATCCCTCTTCGCTTCCTCTCTCTCAGCCATGGCGGCCACAGCCAGCAGCAGCACCCCCGACTACTTCGCCTCTCGTCCCTCCCCTCGCTCTCGCCCCCGCCCCTCTCTCGCTCCCAAATCCCCTCGCACTCCTCTCCTCGCCCGCAGCATCTCAGGCCAGTTCGGCAGTCCAGGTGGCTCGTACCTGCGCGAACAGGAAGAGGTGCTGGTCTGGGAGCTGCATCAGCGCTACATCAGTGTTGGTATCGCAGGTGAGAGCCATCCGAGAGGAGTCCTGCGATTTGGGTATGGCGTGAGTGATGGGCGAGGGGTCGGGGATTGGAGAGGCGTGGACGGGACTGTTGGGTCAGCAGTGAATGAGGGGAGTGCAAAGTGGGCACGCGAGTACGAGTTGTTTCGCGCGGACGTGACGGGGCTGCATCTCGGCTTGGTGGAGGATGTGCTGGAAAGGGCTGTGAGGACGCTGCATGTGGAGTACTTACAGCTGGACGCGAAGCCAAGGAAGGTCGTGCTGGCTGTGCCGTCACTGCTGCCGCTGCCATTGCTGGAGATCACGCTGAAGGTACTATTTGCGCATTACACACAGCCGCCAGTCGTCACGCTCATGCCTACTCCTCTACTGGCTTGCGTGGGTGCAGGTCTGAGGAACGCGCTGGTCGTTGAGATTGGCTGGGAAGAGACGGTGGTGACGGCGATCGGGGAGTACAAGACTGTAGCAGAGCGACGCAGTGTACGAGGAGGCAATATGCTGGTGCATAAGACAGCAGCGCTACTCCGAGATACCCTCAAATCTACCAACACCCCTGGCGCTTCAATCCCTTTCAAATTCGCAGAAGATGTCGCCCAGCGCACCGCACACTGCCCCGTCGATCCAGACACGCCATCGCCTTCCGACCCATCTTTCACGATCCCTTTGCCCTCTCCCGTCGAATCAGCTCCTCGGAATCTCGCCCTCCCTTTCTCCTCCCTCGCCACTCCCACCATCAACATCTTCTTCCCACCCTGCACCTCCCACAACGACTCGAACGACCTCTCCCTCCCCACGCTCCTCTTCCGCACCCTCCTCGCCCTCCCCCCAGACCTCCGCGCCCAATGCATGGCCCGCATAAGCCTCACCGGCTCCTCGTCCAGCATCCCCGGTCTCCGCACACGCCTCCTGCGAGAGCTCGACCAGCTGGTCAGAGCGCGAGGCTGGGATCACGTGCGCAGCTATGGGAGTGTGAAGGCGCCGTTACCAGTCAGATTGCGCGAGCGGATCGGAGGTACAGATTCGCCTTTACCGCCCTATCGTCCTCCATCCCGTCCAGCCGACCCGCCTCTCCGCACTTTGGACCCCCCACCAGCACCACCGCAGCAGGTAGACAATCCGCCCCCTGCTACTGATTCAGCAGCCGACAGTTCATCCTCTCCCAGAGCGTCCATCGACCCCGCCACCTCCCTAGCTGCCCGCATCGACCGCCGCCTCGCCACGCAATCGAAGAACGATGTCCGCGGCGTGGTGCGTGGCGTAGAGACTCTCGGCGCCTGGGCGGGAGGAAGTCTCTTCGCCAGCCTTGCGAAATCCAACGCGAGTATCCGAGGCGTGGCGGAGATCACGCGCGAGGAGTGGGAGAAGAAGGGAGTGGATGCTTGTGACTTACGCGGGTTGTAAATGTGAAGTCCGGATAGGATGTAGAGGGTTCGTTCATGATGTTCTCGGCACAAGCTGCTCAACTGCCATGATAGGATTCATGGGGATGTGAGATCTAATATCTCCACGCCGCTTTCCCGCCACGTCCGCCCCGTTCGTCTGGCTCTGCCATTTGCAGCAGCAGGACCAGATAGATCCAACATCTCGGCTTCGACCTCTTTCCACGCACCCGGCACACTCTCCCGGAGGATCAGCCTGGTTTTAGCGCGGATCTGCTTCGCTTGCTGGAAGCCGGCTGTGATAGTGTGGCGCTCAGTCACATCAAGTGCGCCAGGCAGTGCGCTTTCCGAAGAGGCTAACGGTGCCTGGGAGTGCGTGCGACTCGGTGGACGGAGACGAGGCGAGCGCCGTATCGCCCACCCGTGGACGGGAGCGGAGACTGGAGCCGGGCGTTGCGAAGGCGGAAAGAGATCCGGAAGCTCGTCGTCGCTGCCATCGTCGTCCTCTGCGCATCTCTCAGTTCCAGCATCTGGCGGATCCTCTGCTGGTGGTGTAGGCAGACTCGCGATACTTTCAAGATCTACTACCGTCACTCCAGCTCGCGCCTCGTTGAATTCGTATATCGTGAAGTCGTCATGTCGTGCCAGATGTGCCATCGGATCATCATTGAACCCCAGGTCCACAGCATCGGAGCTCACAGGCGCCGTCTCCCATCTCCTCAACGGCCCCTTTCGTCTCCGCTTGGTGACAGTACTCGGCAGCGCCAGATCCAGCGTCTCAATCTCATCGCTGGCCACGACCAGCTTCCTCATCGTCACGGGCTCGATACCCAGATCATCCCGATTCATGTCCGGGACCACTGGAGCCTCGTCGCGTACGAACAGCCGTCTCAGTGGTGGCGTCACCTTTATTCCTTGCTCCTGCGCGAAAGGCGCGGGTGTTTTGGACGGCGAACTCGACAGCAAATCTACCACCTCCCTCTTCGTCTCCCTCAACCTCTCACGACTATCGGGTTCCGTAGGCGTAGGGCTGAAGTATCCCGTTATCGCCGCTTTGCCTGCCGGCCGAGGAGTCGTCAAGTCCGGAGTCCGCCGTTTGCGACCTTTGGGCGTCCGTTGAAGGTCTGCGCGAGGCTGGCGGCCGGCTGCTGTGAAGGGCGCGAAGGGCCGTGCGGACTGGGCTGAGGGGATGTCGGTGGCTGAGCGGGACAGAGGATGTGGGGCTGGGAAGAACGCCTGAGTGGAGGGGAGGATGAAGGCGGAGGGGTCGTAGTCGATTGCTGCTTGATTGGTAGGCGGAACAGGACCACTGAGATCGACCTCTTCCACGGCTTCCTTTTGTCGAAAGACGCCAGGTTTTGTGACTCTCACGTGCCTCAACAGCGCATTCTCCTCCATCCCCTACTCCTTCGCTGTCGCCTTGCCTCGCTTCGCGGGTCCCTTCGCATTCGCAGCAGCTTTGGTCCTTGCCTTCTTCTCGAAGAAAGCTTTCGCGCCTTTTGGCACGCTCTCGTATTCCTCGATAAGGCCTGGAGCGCCGAGCACGAGCCAGTCTCGCAAGATCCAGAGTTTCTCGGGTAAATTGGGGTCATAAGGTTTCATCTGCCTGGCCTTCTTCGTGGGCGAGGTAGGGGCGGCTTCCGAGTCGGAGGTCTCGACTGGTGTTGAAGCGGGTGGGAAGGCTGCATCGTCATCGTCTTCGGCTCCGGGACCAGCTGGGGTGATCTCATCGTCCGGCGGCTCCATCGTAAGGTCTATCGGTACGAGCGAGGAGGGTATGAAAGAGATGCGGAGTTCGAGGTTGTTGTCTGTGGAAGAGTGGTTGCGTTTGCCATGGATCGCTCGGATGAGTTTCGCCACCTCATTTCCTGACTGGGAAGATGTTGGATCACAGGACAGACGAAGGTTCCGGACTAGCATCGCGGGTGCCAGATTGCGAATGAACTTCTGCGCGCCACTGATGCAGCGCCAATCGAAGGCGTCGCCTGCAAAACTGCGGAGTGCTGGATAGTCGATCTCGGCGTCCCAGCGAAGTGTCGCTCGTAGCTGGTCTAGCTTCGCAGCTGGAGACACGCAAGGATGGGTGTAGTAGCCCAATACCTCCAAGCTCGGAAAGTCCGCCGGCACCACAAACCCCGTCTTCCTTCGCGAGAACAGCTTGCTCTTGTTCGTCCTGACTTCATGCTGCAGTCTCTCCCTCCAAGCCGCCACACCAGCCTTATCACTCCCCCTCAACGCGCACAAGTCCCTCCCAAACCCAGCCCTCGCAGCATCGCACGCCACTTTTGGCCCAGCCCCGGGGATCCCCTCGGGAATATAATCCCCCCCACTCATCAACGCCACCAATATCATGCCCTCCCGATCCAATCCACTCTTTTCCAACGTCTCATCGCTGCGGTACACATTCACATGCGTAGCCACCTTACTGCTGCCCTCCGGCGTCCAGTTTCGTAATGTAAGGCTGGCGCCAAACATCAACGTATCCACATCATCACTCATAACCGCATCCACGATCCCTTCCCGCTGCAGCAGTGCACACTCCGCTTCCGCTTCTCCAGGCGCTACATGCGCCGGAAAGCCAAATTGCTTGAGTAGTTGCTTCGCCAGGAACTCGGGCACATTCGCCACTCTGACGCCCGGCCCTCCGACTCGCTTGCCTCGTTTCCAGGCTGGCTTGTTGGGGCCATCGAAGACAAATAACGGGTGGATGTTCAGACTTAGCAGGCGGAGAAGGCGGTAGTAGAATGTTCGCAGGGCGGGGTTCGAGCCTCCGGAAGCGGCGAGGATCTGGAAGAGCCAGATTGAGATGTCTATGGCGAGGCGGAGAGGGCGGTGATGCGTGCGGTAGTGAGCTAGGGAGAGGGCGGCGAGGGAGGTGCGGGAGCCGGGGCCGAGCTCTTTGAGGATGCTGAGAGGGGAGGGTTAGCTGAGGTTGCGGGGGGCTTAGAGGGTGGGAGGGAAGGAGCTACCCTGCTATGCCCATGTTGGAGGAAGCTGCGCCCGTAGGCTATATGAAAGCTATGCAGGCATTATCGCAGTGTGCTTGAGATGGTATCGTCGTCGCCACCATATGGAATCGAGTGAGTGCCCCGCCGCCGAGAATCGTTGTCACCATGGCAACGAGAAAAGTCGCGTCAACTTCGACGAGCGCGTAAAGATGCGCCACCGTTGATGAAGGACATCTATTACTATAGAAGAATATCATGCGCAGATCACCTTAGTCTGGACTACGAATTAACGATGGTGCAGCATCCGCGACAATGACCTCCTCGCCGGACTCCCCCGACCCACTTACCCTCCCCTCCTCCCCACTTGCGACCATGAGCTATACCCACGCCCTCCGCTCGCCTCGGCGCACATCCGTCTCGCCTTCGAAGACCTTCCACCTGGACACTACTGGTCTTTTGCCGCGACAAGCGTCACCATACCGACTGAGAGTGACAGTGGAAGCGGAACCGCACCAGGACAGCCCAAAGCGACAACAGCACGGTATGCAAACCCGGCGCATCGCCCTCAGAGGTGGCTTGAGCAGTAGTCCGGCCAAGGGTGCGCCGGGTGAAGGTAAGCGAAAGCGCAAAGGGACGCCGATTGCACGTCGCTCGAAGGCTCGTCTTAGCTCGCCAATACCAGAACCAGAGGAGTACGATGAGGATGCTGGTGCAGTTCTGCACCCAGTGGTACCCTCGTCTGAGCTCCGTGGCCAACGCATAGCGCCTCTGCGCAACACAAAGCGCTTCCAGCGTCTCTCCGCAGCTCGGCAGGAACTTGATCTTGCACTCCAGGCAGCAGTGGGATCTTCGTCTCCTCAAGCTGCGCGGCTGGGGAAGAGTTCACCGCATGCAGGTGAGATGACGGTGGCTAACGAAGACTTCACGATGATCAGTGGAGAGAGTCTGGCGAGCATCAAGGAGACGCTTGGTGGAGTGGCAGGGGAGAAGAGTGGGATTAGTGGGGTGCAGTGGCCGAGTAGTCCGCCTGCTCTGGGAATACGAGGAGCAGTGGAGTGGCCGAACGTCGAGATAGAGGCAGCAGATGCGAGGAATGGCGGGTATGATGCTATGAGCTGGGTGCCCACGGGGAAGACGATCGATCTCACGCAGCATGTGGAGGTCGAGGATGCGGGTGCCGGCATGGGCGCTGAGAACCCGGACGATGAGTATGATGACGACGCAGTGGCGGAAGACGAGTTTGTGGAAGACGAGCTTGAGGAGAACGTAGATGTAGAGCCGGAGGGTGCAGAGGACGACATCTGGGCCGAAGAAGCATCACGTTCAATCGAGGATCTTGCGCCACTTGTCGACAAGTCTAGTCTACGACAAACTCGACAACCACTTCCTAATATACCGCCAATCTTCTCGGATCAGCCAGAGCCCCCGCGTCGCTCCAAGCTTCCACGGACATGGCGACGAGTGTCCGGCAACGACTTCACCTACTCTGACTCCCCTGCTCACGATTCTGCTAAGGTTGTTCCTGACACTGTACAGGAGGAAGCGCGGTCGGATGCGGGGAGCAGACGAAGCAGTGGTGTGTTGACGCCGCCTAGTACGGATGATGAGCGCAGACAGGGTGGCGCACATGCTGGTGGCGAAGATGATAGTGCTGAGACGACTGGAATTACCGAGCCAGAGGCTGCAGAAACTTTGCTGGAGGCGCAACGGTCACGCCGCCAGCCCCAGAAGCAAGCTGGACCACTCTCTGCCGAGCGAGAGATCGACGGTAGTGTTGAGAGCTCTGCACTAACAAACAGCAGAGATGAGACCGGTCTTTATTGGCGGCAGTCAGATTTGCGTATGAAGGGGCGACCTGCGCCGCAAGCTCGCAACACGCAGAGGCCCTGGAATCGACCTCAAGATCATGAGCTCAGCGACATCTTCGCCATGAACCAGACGGAAGTGCTGCAAGGCACGCCAGCTCCAGTGGCAGCTGCCAAGCAGATTACTCCGAAGAACGCAGCACGGGAGGCGCGAAGGGCTGAGCGCAAAGCAAAGCGCGAAGCCGCACGAAGTCAGCACACAACGCAAAGTCAGATCGTTACAAGCACCCATGTCGAGCAGACCACGTACACCGCTTCACTCGAGGAAAGCCACACAACAGATCTGAGTCTGGCAAGCAAAGCAAGCGACCAGCGACAGATCTTGACCGAGATGTCTCGAGCAGCAACACCTGCACAACTCAAGCGGCAAGCGCTGCCACAGATGGCGACAGTGGATGAGCTGCTTCGCACTCAGCAGCAGCGCCAGCAGGGGCTCGCGCGAGGTCTCGCGGAGTTTGCGCCAAATGCTTGGTCGACTGATGCAAGCATAGCGCCAGCCGAAGTCTCTCAGTCGTACGAGGAGCATCTCAATCTTGACTCGCCGCAGAAGATCCGAGTCAAGTTTGATGATTCTACGCCGCAGACGAGCGACTTATTGGCGCCGCGAAGAGCGTACTCGCCGCTTTTTGATGGGTCAGCAACTGCCCAGCCCCAGCAGACCTATGGGAGTCAGGGGCCAGTGGTCACCTACCAGTACCCGACGCTACCCAGCTTTACGAGCCTGTTACAAAGCTTGCCGACCGTAGCGAATCTGCAAGCCGCAGCGATGTCGAAGATCGACAGAGTGACGACAGCCGTGTCCAATCTCAAGTCTGCAATATGGTGCTCTCTTCCGAACCCAGCGATGCCACTCCCCGCAGCCAATATCGCAATGCCGGCCACGCTTCGCATACTCCCTGCTAACAAGCTCCCGACGCCCATGACGCCCTTTCCGCAGCAGACTTACCTCTCTCGGGACCGCCGCACGCAGCTTCGCAAACGGTACGGCGTGATCCCGTCAACTCATCCGTTTACACTAGTCCACATGCGCACACTGCACCGAATGCTGCTCTCCACCATGCGGGAACCAGACACCCTCATCACTTCCCGAAACCTCCCACTGCATCTGGCTGAGCTCGTCAACACACTTGTCCTGACGCCCGACGAGCGAGAATTTGTCTTTACGAAGCAATGCGGTGGTATCGTAGAAGCGTTCATGGCGCTGTTGGTGGATAAGACTGTCGTTGAGGCCATGGACAGAGGAGAAGTGGGCTTCCTGGGTGACAAGGAGGCGAGGAGGGAGAGAGGTGTCATGGGCGGACGACTGCCGGACGAGGTCATCTGGGAGGATGAAATTGTGGACGGGACTGTGATCGTGTGGGAATGGGTTGCCAGTGCACTGGGAGGCGCTGTATTGATCGAGGAGGGAAAGAAGGAGAAGGCGACAATTGCAGCGGAACGCGCTTGATGACTTTGACGAATTGTACGACGCATCAGACGCAGAATATGATACCTTGGACTGAAAAGGTATCATCACTACAGCTTCGCCGCTGCTTCTCCATTTGCTCTGTGTGGCCGTATCGTGAAGCCCACTCTGGGGAAGTGGATTCGCACAGCAACTTGCGGTGGGCCATCCTGTAACTCGACAGGCGTGATGACGACTTCTTCGGGAGAGAGCGCAACGATCTTACCAATCGTCGGACTGAATCCTGTCAGCACCAATGTTGGCGTCTGCCATGGGCACTACTCACCTAGATCGTCCTGTGTCGTCTGGAGCAATACTGACTACCACCCCTTCCCTCAACCCACACTTCTCATCAAGCTCTACATGACCCTTCCTCGGCGTAGGCAATAGTAGGGACTTCCGCCCAAGCGCTGGCGCTTCTTGCAGACCCTTTAAGACGCCCTCCCACTCCGCATTCTTGCGCTCAACGTCAGGTAATTTCTCCATGAATCTCTCAAGCCTCTCATACCAGCTCCACAATCCAGGGTACCTCTCAGCATTGAACACAGCATCCGCGCCATCAGCGGCTGTGTCTGAGGTACCGCCGGCTGTCAGATTGCCAATAAGGCGGCCTTTGGCAATATCTCGGCCCCAGGAAAGCTGATAGAATAAGCTGAGGTCTGCCAGACTCGGCGAAGCGGTAGAGAAGATCCAGCCTTCGCCCATGTCAGTGAACATTGGCTCCAAGATCGAGAGCTGCGTGTCTAGCCTGGCCAGATTCTCGGGCACTTTCGCCTCCAGCTTGTCAGGGTCTAGGGGATGGCCGATGAGATTCGCGCGATCAACGCCGAAATGCGTTCGCCAGACTGCCGCGGGGATCAGACCAGTCGTCACGCGAAATAGCGCGCGATCAGTCCAGTAGCTCGCCCACCCTCTCACCAACCCCCTATGATCCCGTCCATCTGCTGCTCTCGGATACAACGTCCCGTAGCCTTCACTTTCAGGGAAGAAGTGCTCCAGTGCTTCCGTGATGAGTGAGGTATCGCAGTGGATGTCCCTCCCTATGGCTAGCACAGGGATTTTGCGGTAGGTGAGGCCGAAGGTTTTTGTCAAGAGCGGCCGAGGCAGCATGGAAGGGACGGGGATGAATGTGTATGGGATTTGTTTGAGGCGGAGGCAGTGTCGGATTTTGATGGTGAAGGTCGAGGCTTCGTAGCCGAAGAGGAGGACGGGGGGAGGGGGTGAGGTAGACATGATGAAAACAGGGGAGGTATCACGGAAAAGAACAGAGATGACCAGGACTTAGATCTCTACCCAGGACAGTGATGGGGGTAGTAAGAAGGACATACTGGAGAGAGGTGAATCGAAGAGCATCGCGGATCAATGGTGAGGTCAAGCTGTGCTCAGCCTCGGCTCGCAGCATTGGACGGAGTCTCTACCTTACCAGCAATGATAAGACGATTCTAGAGAAGAGAGATGCCTGGCGCGCCTTGAGTACAGTCGCCCTAGATCCCTGATCATTGCTCGGCTGGGGCACGGAAGTATCGATAGCAAGACGGAGGTGAACGCCATGGTCAGGCGAGAAACAAGATTCGGGGGACGGCGTCGTGCCGGCATGCCAAGATCTGACTTCATCCCCCGTCCCTATACGAAGTGCCTCCATCGACGACGCGTACTATCAGGAGATATCACGTACTATGTACATGTACTGATGGGCAACCTTCGAGAGCTGCAGAATTAAGATCGGCCTCCCGGCCCGCCCGTACGAGCACCTCATACTTGAAACCGAGACCCAGCCAACCAAGCACCCGGCTACGTGCATATGGCAGGCAGCACACACTCAAGATCCGCGTCCTACAAACCCCGGTGCGGCCTTGTAACGCAGTCGATATAGTGCTGACAGCTGCTCGCACGACATGGCCGCGGTGAACGCGTCACTCTGTGACCATCTCAACATGACTGTCCGATGGACCGGATGAAGGGTTACGGTGGGTTGTAATTGACAGCGGCAACGTGCTGGGTAGACGAACGGTGGTACAGAACAGCGGTCTGTTCGTGCGGCCTAACATGCGTTAAAGAGGTACACCGGGATCTAGAGGGGGACTTGGAGCCACTTTGATCTGCGAACGCCTGGTCTGAGCCTCCAGCAAGCTAGGATTACTAGCCGCAAGCTACAGTCCAGTGAGGCGACAAGAAGCGCTCTGTTCAATCACCTCCCAGCTGGCGAGCTCTGCTGCGGATCTGCTCAAGGTTAGCTAATACTCAGTGCAACCGCCTCGGCATAATCTATCGAGTCTCATACCTATGAATGGCGTGTCTCCATCACACAGTCTGGCACAGCCGATCCCGGCCGTCGGAGGATTGATGATTGGCTGGTATCCCACTGAGCGCGCGCAGCGATAGAGAGTTCATGGCTCGGTCCCGCTTGCCGGCGAGCTAGTCCTGCAAGCCGGTGGAGTGGCGTGGCTATCCGTTTGACCTATGTCCATCTTGCATACGAGACCTCATGTCTTGATGATGGCTACCACTGCTAGATCTGCAGAGATCCAGTGGCCTGCATGTCCCGGCATGGAGGCTCGCATTCTCACAGTTCTCGAGGCGATCGATCAATCAGCAGCCGACTAAGTCAGAACGTTCTCGCGACCCATTCCGCTCCCATCGTGCTGGTACGAGCACTGACACGAGCGTGGACCCCCGTGCGGATAGCACAGTGGAGCTGGTCGTGGCAATGACAGCGAGGTCTTACAAAGTGCGTGGGCAGCAGCCTCATTCGCCGAAGTATAGTGAGACTGCGTTCTGGTAGGTCTCTCCTCGAGCGTCAGCTCCGCGAACATCACACTGTCCTCGGCTGCTGGAGCGACTCGCAAACGAGGACTTCATTTGCCTGGGATCTGACAATCGAACTCCCGAGCATCGTGGCCCCGAGGTTCGCTCGAGACAATAGCTTGACAGCGCTTCACCTTGGTCCAGCTCTCTGCTCGTGGAATCTAGTCAGCTCATCCAGGCAAACGTAATCCCACATCGTATGAGCCAGCACCGCAGCAAGCATCTGTACAGCTCCTGCTTTGTTCCACACCGCAAATACCCTGCATCCGCTTTGATCGACCACACAAACACCCTTGTAACCCAGCATTTGCAAATGAGCTCCACGCAGACATCTACGGACCGATTCCTTGCTGTACTTTGAAGCCAGTCTTTCATCTCACGGCAAGACATTGCGGGCCGCGGCGTCGTTCTATTTGGCCTTCCTGCACGTACCTGTAGGATCGTGCACTATGACCGGATGGCTGAGACTCACCCCTGCTCTATAAGGCTCATGCCCTCGCCCTTGAGGTAGGTATTGCCTTCTTCACCGCTGCGTTCGTTGCTGTTTGTACTTTCCCAGTCTTTACAGTTCCACAATGTCCAGCACTCTTCCTGCACACCACGACCCCCCTTCGCCTACCAGCACTGACAACGGTAGTCGTCGTGATAGTGTTGCACACGACTCTGTCACTGACGCACCTCCATCCAAGATGATGACCATCAATGCTCTGCTCAACCCAGAGATCTCAGAGTATTGCGAGACCATCTCTGCGAGGCAGCCTCTGACTCCGGCGCCGACTACCCAGCCCTCCACACCTGTCTCTACGCCGCAGTCCGCGACATTCTCCGCAGCTACTCCTTCTCGCCGCCCAAAGCTCACGAAGGACGCTGCAGTCTTCGCGCGTGGCGTGCCGCAAGGCCAGGTCAACTATGATACATTCGAGTGCACCTCCGAGTCGATCTGCCTTACTTCCACTCAGCAAGAGGAGCTCACAAAACAGCACGAGCGTTTCGAGGTCTTCCCTTCTGGCCAAGGCGACGCTGGTCTGATCCGGGAGTACGTCCGCCACATCCCATACTCGAGTGAAAAGAAGTGCTTCTTCGACAAGACTGGCAGAGAGGCGTTTGAAGGTATGGATTTACGCTCTTCTGCCATGATGATTCGTTTACTGACTGAGCTGCAGTCTTCCAGTACACCTTCAGCGTACCCGATGATCCTGACAGACGCACACACGTCGTCATGTGGGACTATCAGATCGGTCTCGTTCGCATCACGCCCTTCTTCAAATCGTGCAAGAACTTCACCAAGGTACGCTCGCCTGTCTGATTAACTCCCATAGAGCGTTGCTAACAAATTTTGGCAGACCACACCAGCAAAAGCCCTCAACGCCAACCGCGGCCTCCGCGATCTTTCACACAGCATCACGGGCGGCGCACTCGCAGCTCAAGGCTACTGGATCCCGTACGCCTGCGCTCGTGCACTGTGTCTCACCTTCGCCTACGAGATACGCTGGG
>JAVRRP010000713.1:0-14637 GCA_036872775.1 Oleoguttula sp. CCFEE 5521 | reverse complement strand
GCCACACCCGCCGCATTCACTGCCAAGACCCGCAGCCGTGACGAGTACGGTGCTGTGATCGACTCATTCATTCATGGTATCGTGAACTACACTTGGACCGAGTGGCCTGGTTACGATGTCATTCTCGGTGGTGGTGCGGAGAACTTCTATTCGCCATCCCTCGGTGGTGTAACGTACAACAATTTGGATTATTACAAGGTCTTTGCCGATGCTGGTTACGACCTCATCTACAATAACACTGCGCTTCAAGCTGCCTCTAGTGCTCTGAAGACCCTCGGTGTCTTTTCCGTCTCCAACATGGCGAAGTGGGTGGATCGTAATGTCTTCCCTGACAACCTTAAGGCTCAGAAGAACGACCCGACTGGCACGAAAGGAGATGCTCTGGACCAGCCAGGGCTCAAACAAATGACCCTGAAGGCTATCGATATTCTCGAAACACGCTCAAAGGCTGATGGGGATAAGGGTTGGTTCCTCATGTCCGAGGCTGCATCGATCGACAAGATGATGCACGTCCTCGATTATGACCGTGCTCTTGGTGAGCTCCTCGAGCTTGACGATACTGTCAAAGCATCCATTGAATATTTGACGAAGATCGGTGAGCTTGACAACACTCTCATCGTCGTTACTGCCGACCACGGCCACGGCTTCGATGTTTTCGGCAATGCCGACACGCAGTACCTTAACGCTCAGACGACCGATCGTAACAAGCGCAAGGCCGTGGGCACGTACCAGAACTCCGGGGAGTCGCAGTACATCAACACTGGAAACCTGAAGTACACCGACTCGGTAAGATGATCGGTCTTCGCAATTTGTAATCTCTGACTAACCTGTCACGCAGTTTTTCCCCTCAAACTGGGATCCTCGCTACACGCTCGCTCAGGGTTTCGGTGCGAACCCAGACCACCGTGAGAACTACCAGATCCACAAGGGCGGTCCTCGTCTCCCGGCAACCAACATCACTGGCTTCGCAGCCACCAACTACTTCGTCAACCCCAAGGACAATGTCAATGGCTTCATCGTCAACGGCACCCTTCCACCCAACGCAGCACAGGGCGTGCACTCCCTCACTGACGTGCCCGTCTTCGCCAAGGGTCCTTGCCACGAGCTCTTTACCGGTGTGTACAACAGCATCGACATCTTCTACCACATCGCAGAGTGTCTCGGTGCCTCGCGGACTGAGCAAGCTGAGGAGGGTGGACACGGTGACCAGGGCAATGGCACCAACTGGCAACATCATGGAAAGGGTGGTAAGGGCTACCACCACTACGGGCCAAGCAACCCGACATACAAGAAGGGACCTGGAAAGGGACCTTGGGGCAACTAGATAGTTGCGATATCGGACAGCGCAAAACAAATACGCGGCAGGGAATGTAGAATGAAAGGATAATGTCGAGATGAGGTAGATGTACATACTTGTGCCATTGCACCCGCACCTGAAATGGCTAGTCGTATCAGCAACCTTTTCTTATTCTCATCCAATTTGCGGACGCTCCTGTGCTACTACAGGCGTAGCTGCAACAGCGGAATCACCACTCGCCGTGGGGGTGAGAGAGAGCTGGCTGGCCTTTGGATCTCATGCTCTGAGGTCATGGCTCTCAGAGGCACAGCCGTGCAACCTTTCCCTGGTGCGATGATCCTTATATGAGCGTTGTCACGGTCTGAGACTTTTGGAGATGCGAAGGTGGAACGATACGGTACGAAGCTGCCTTATTGTATGACTCAGGGTACCTGTGCCGAAACATTGCCCTGTTGCCGGAACAGCCCACCTCAACTTCTCGTGCGCCCCACTTCAGGTCACTTGCGCTGGTGCTGGGCATTCTATACCAAGAAGACTTTGTTGCGCATACGATCGTGAGGTATTGCCAAACTCGTTCCCTCATATGCAAAGTGCCTCACTCATTCGACGCCCATTTATAGTCGTCAGGCTCTTCAGCGCGAGAAGTTCCACACCTCGCACTTATCCCAATCCCCAGATCAGGACAATGGCCAACATTCACACCCCAATTCCGAAGCTAAAGCTGAATGATGGCACAAGCATCCCCATGGTCTGCTCTGCAATTCACTTACATTGAATCAGTCAGCTAATGTTTCCTCCAGCTCGCATATGGCACAGGCACTGCATGGTATAAAGCCGGCGACGAATCGAAGCTCGATCAGACCTGCATCGATAGCGCGAAGACTGCGATCAAGCTGGACTACACGCATCTTGACGGTGCTGAGGTCTACAAGACCGAGACTGAGTTGGGCACTGCGATCAAAGAGGGTGGTGTTGCAAGGGAGAAGCTTTACGTCGTTACGAAGGTATGTTGCAATCCCAAAGGTATAGGGTAGTACGTGTTTGACGCAGTATCTAGGTCTTGCCAAACATCGCCGACATCCCAACAGCACTCGAGACGAGCTTGAAGAAGCTCGGCGTCGACCACGTCGATCTGTGAGACCTAAATTCTCCTCGTACTTTCGCAGGCCTCGATTCTGACGCTCACTGCCAGCTACCTCATCCACGCCCCCTTCTTCAGCGACAAAAAGGAAGACCACCAAGCAAAATGGGCTCAGATGGAGGAACTTCAGGCCCGCGGTCTCACAAAATCCATAGGGGTCTCAAACTACCTCCCCGAACACCTCGACTGGATTCTCGAAACTGCCAAAGTCGTCCCTGCCATCAACCAGATCGAGTTCCATCCTTACCTGCAGCATCCAGACTTGATTGCCTACCATAAAGCGAAGGGCATCGCAACCTCGGCCTACGGGTCACTAGCAGCGGTCACAAAGGGCGCTGGTGGGCCTGCTGATGACATCTTGAAATCCCTGGCGCACAAGTACGCTGTTAGTCCCGGCGAGATCTGTCTGAGATGGTGCGTGGATCAGGACATTGTTGCGATCACAACATCAGGCAAGGAACAGAGATTAAGCGATTACCTGAGGGCGATGACGTTCAAGCTGACGCCAAAGGAGATCGCGACGGTATGATGTAATCCTGCGATGTTCAGAAAGGACTTCCTACTAATGGTCCCACTCTGCAGATCAACGAAGCTGGTGCAAAGAAGCATCTCCGTGGCTTCTGGACGCATAAATACCCTGATACGGACCATCGCTAGGGACATGACGGGTTGGAGATGCGCTCGACTACGTCCACTTCTCCGGAAGTGTGAGATGTGGGGAGTGGTACTATTAGCTTAGCTATATCAGTGAATCCCCAAAACGCTGCGTCCGTGAGAATCTCAGGTCCAGGGTAGACATCGTTTGCGCGTAGAGTAGGTATAGATATTTGAAAGAGTACCTACTGACCTGCCCATTTCCGCCATCCACCGACGGGCCGGGCGGGCATCATCAATCTCTATTCATGAACAACCCGACCCTCACTCGTTGTCGGACTAGGCGGGACGACCACGGTGGTCGGCACATCCTCACTGACCGACGTAGCACCCGATGGGGGCTCACGTCTCCTAGCCCTCCTCGAGGCGCGCTCACTCGCAGCCGCCCTAACCGTCACTCCCGTGTCCTCACTTCTCAGCCCTTGTAGTAATGAGGCAGCGCGTCCAGCCACGTCCTCCCCTTCACTCGGGGGAGCCTCACTGGCTTCCACATCCTCACTGGCCTTCTCTTCACTCACATTATCTCCGGTTTCCGGGATCTCCTGTCCCGATGCCACTCTCACTTGGAAGCGCTCCTTGAGTCGCGCCCTGCGTCGCCGATCACGCGTGTCACGTGATTGAGGAGCCGCGGCTCGAAGTTTCTCCAGAAGCGAGTCCATCGCGTCGTCTCTGGCAGGTGGCATGCTCTCGGCCGTTTCGTTTCCATTTTGCCCCAGACTAGCATATGAAGCCTGCTTGTTTCCGTGGAGAGCCTGCTGCTGCTTTCGCTTCATGGCAGCTTCGTTCCTTCGATAGGTCTCCTCGAGCGCCATGTTCTTGACGCGACATTTCTTGTAGTCCGTTACGAAATTGGCCAACTTTGTGAAAAAGTCGCGTTTCGAGCTCTCGTCTTTCGGATCATCTCCGAAATGGACCAGAATCTCGTCGAACACGCGGTTCATCTCGCTCTGATAGAGTGTCATCTGCTCGGACTTGCGTCTGGCCTCCTTCATGACACGCTGAACGATCTGGCTGACGCGGTCTTCCGGGTGGAATTTCCCAGGATCGCTGAGATTGCCGGCATCGAGAGAGGACTGTACGTTCTTGATATTGTCGATGTACTTTCTGGCGTCCTGGCCGAGCTGCTCGATGTTGACCTTGTTCACCGTCAACACGCCAGCAATGTCCTCGGTGAAGCTCTCGAGCGCCGGATACTGTTTGCGGATGACGCTCTCAACGTAGTCCATGAGTGTCAGTTCGTTGTTGAGATCTTTCACCATGCCAAGACGGGCCAGTGAAGACAGCTTGAAGCCAACAGCTTGCTTATTGGACTCGTTCATGAAGTTGCCTATCTCCAGGATGAGATGGAAGACTGGCATGAGTGTCTCGCTGTCGCGGAGCGCTTGAGATACTGACACGACTTGCTGCAGCTTCACTGCCAAGTCATCGTACTCCGCCTCGTAGCTGCGGGTGAGCTGAAGTGCGCGCATACGTGCTTTCCAGTAATGGCGTAGCTCGTAGGCTGTATAGAGGAAGATCTGATCCTCCCTCGTCAGCTCCGCGGGGTCTTGCTCTCTCATAGCAGACAGCGGGTTGGGACCCGTCCAGTCCTTGCTGTAAGGCGCCATCTGTTTGGCCGTGGAGTCTGGGATGGTACAGAGGGCATCTTGCTGCAAAAAGTCCATCACCGTACTGTTGTCCAGTATCTCACGATCGCAGTGTATGATCATCCGGGTCATCTCTTCGGCGTCACGGGTGCTGAACTTTGCCAGTGAGATCTGCATGGCTTGCACGAGGTCTCGAGACAGGATTTGTTTCTTGTCGCTCTTGCCTTTGCCGCTTTTCCCAATCTGCTTGATCTCCTTCGCCATGAAAAGAGTTTCAATTTCGTCCAGAATACCTTTCTTCGAGAGCTCCTGATACTTCTCCTCTTTCGCTTCGTGAGTTGGGGCGTTGGTCGTCCAGACGGACGGCGCGGAGAAGTCGACTTTTTCCCAATGGAGAGCCTTAAGCTTCTTCTTCGGTCGAGGAGCGACGGCTCCGACGCTCGGAGATGCAATCTGCACTGCTGTGGGGAGCCAACCTACTGATTTCATGCCAGGGAGTGGTGGTGCTGTTGGTGCACCTGGAGGTGGAGGCGGAGGAGGTGGGCCGCCAGAGAAGCCAGGCATCGGCGGCGGCGGTGGTGGTGCCATACCACGGAATCCAGGCATAGGTGGCGGTGGCGGTGGTGCAGAGTTGCCAAACCCTGGCATGGGTGGCGGTGGAGGTGGAGGCCCACCTTGGAATCCTAGAGGAGGAGGTGGTGGCGGTGGAGGACCATTGAACCCAGGCATGAGTGGTGCTGCAAAGCTACTCTTCGGTGCCTCGAATTCCTCGGGCGTCTTCGGACTCTGGCTCTCGAGACTTGGATGACTAGTCCCCGTCGTGATGCCATCACCCTCGTCATCTGACCCATCGATACGCTGCGTCCTACTCGTGAGTTCTGACAACATGTTGCTCGTTGCGTTCGCGATAGCAGACGTAACCTTCGGTCTCGTCATCTGCACGAGTCTGGGTTTCTCAATGACCAGATCCTCGTCGTCATCGTCGTCTTCGGTCCCAAGATTTCGATCCTCTGCTCCGTCTTTGCCACCACGGTTGCGTTGGGCACCCACAGGCTTTCGATGGATGGCGCTTTTCGTCCGTGGCGCAGATCCTAAATACTGCATGTGCTCTGGCAGTGCATCGGGGTCGATACCACCTGGTCCTCCGTCCATCTTCTCACGCAGTTCACGGAGCTTATCCGACGGGTTGAATTGCTGCCACACCTTACCTTCGAGCTTCGCTTGCGTCTTGGCCCGCTCGAGCTGCATCTCGAGCCTGTCCATGAGTCGCTCGCGATCGAGAATTCCTTGTAGCTGCGTAGGATCAGTAGCGACATCCGTCGGCTTGCCCCCTTGCTTCTTCGCTGACGCCGCAATGTCTTGCGCATCTCGGAGCATGAGGTACAATTCTCTCGTCTCAAGCTCGTTGCGCTGTAGCTCGGCAGCTCGCACGCGCTGTATTTCTGCCAGCTCCGCCTTGAAAGCTTCGGTCTGCCTGGCTTGCAAGTCCATCACCGCTTGCTGCTCCTGAAGCTGCTTCTGCAGCTTGGCGACAAGGCCGTCCGCGCCGAGCTCAACCTGTGCTTTGGTCTCGTCTCGCTCAGCAATCGCAGAGTCGGCGATCAAACGCGCCTGATGGGCATCCTCTCGCGCCTGGCGTGCTTCCGAGTCCGTGTACAGCTTGTCCATCAAGCTTTGCACAGTGAAATTGAGCGATTGCTTGAGGTCCATGTCCGGCAGTCTTCGATCCATTGCGACGTACGACAGCATACTGTCCACCAGTTGGAACATCCTCAGCCGATCCTCACCCGCATTGTCGCGGATGAGCATCAGATGTTGCATAGCACTGGTGAAGTAGTCGCCAGCCCTTGTGCCGCCTATCTTTGCTTGGATTACTTCGGCGATCTGTAGCGGGTCATTGAGGTCCTTAGTCTCGCCCTCGATCGAATCAACCATCGAGCTGTTCTCACGCTCGAGCATGTCTTCGTAGTCGATCGCCTCGTTAGTCCGATACCGCTCGATCTGCTTGTCTATCACCTCATACTGGAATTCCTCCATTTTATGCGTGATGCGCTTGAACCCACAGCCCACGAATTGCGCTCTGAGATGGCAACGCAGGTGCAAGTCCCGTTCCGGGGCGTCCACGATCATGTTGACGAGGAAGAGCGAAGCGACGGCGTACTCCATAAGCAAGTTCTCCATGCCTATCCCGCCCGATCGCACTTCGTCTGAGGCGCCCACAAGGGAGCCCATCTTCCCACGCCCATCGATTGTGACCTCCACAATCCGCATCCAGGCGTCGAAGCGGCCATTCTCACCTTGCTGGGCTTTGAGGTGGTCTAGGGCGTGCAAAACGCGGAGGTGGCCGTGATTATCATGACCCCAGTGGCACAAGAAAGTCAGGACTTCCGAGACCAATTTGCGAGTGTTCAGTCGGGGAGAGATGAGTGAAGCCGCGAGAGCCTCAATGATTCTATCGTGTTGTAGAGCGTTGTCCGCGCCGTACTTGTTGTTCATGAGCGATTTCAGGCATTTGACAATATCGTACTCCCGGTCAAGATCTCGTTCAGTCGAGTTTCCCGCTGCTGGTGCAGGTCCAGATTGCTGTCGCTTGTTGATCTTATTCAACCCATTTGCCAGAGCCACCTGACCCTGCGAATCCACAAACTGCCTAACCCATGCGATCGGCTGGGTTCGCAGCGAGACGGACAGACTCTGCAGCTGCTTTGGAGTTATGCTGTTGTCCAGTAATCGCCGCACGAACCATTCTGGGCTGCCCTCCTCGTCCGCCCTCCCTAGTATCCCCAGACTGTCGTTGCTCCCAATTGTCGTCCTCACTGTCATCCTCCTCTTCTGCTCCGCCTGGTGCTCCGCCAGCCTATCTTGGTGCACCAACGTCCACTTCTTAGAGACCGGATATGCCTCCATTTGCCGTTTTGCTCCTTCAGGTAAAGATTTCCAACCACGCTTCATCATCAAGTCTAGGAACTCTCTCTCGATGACGCGGTCATCGCTGGGGCGTTGTAGATTGAAGCCATCGGGCGAAGGCGAGAAGGATGTCTGGCTGGAGAATGCCGAGGGATTTGTCGTGTTCAGGAAACGATCCCGAGTCTGCGAGGGCGCGAGCTGTGGAAGGTCGTTCGAGTGAGGCTGGTGTCGCCTCTCATGTGAGGACGTTGACCGTATGCTTCCGTGGTCGCTCGAGCCTCGCGAAGGAGCATGGGCTATGCTGCCATCGACGGCAGGATATTGATGGAAGTCCGTCCCGCCCTTGTTGAGATGGTGTGGCTGCGGTTCTCTTGCCCGGGAGATGGTAGGTCTGTCCCCGCCGTCGACCAACAGCGGTGGTCTTGTATTCCCGTTCGCGGATTCGTAGGGTATGCTCGTGATAACGCCCACTGAAGGAGCCAAGCCCTGGTGCGCGTTGGTGTAGTAGTCCGGGTCCAGTGTCGAGACTGAGCTGCGATGCGAGTGCTTGGAGGCAATACTCGGCGCATAGTTGCTAGGAAGGCCAGGCGCGTCTGGCACTGCGAGAGGTTCATTGTTCCCTTTGTCCTTCTTGCGGGAGAAGAACGATTTGGCGCCGCTGGACTGTCGCGGGTTTCTGTCAGTAGGAAACATGGCGGAGCAGTTGTATAGGATTTTAGGTTGTATTATATGGCAGGATAGTGGTATACGAGAGGGCTGACGGCGGAGCGCACAATGCGCCGCGAAGCCTTCAACATTGCCTGCATAGGTCGCGACTTCCAATTGAATCGTGAGTGAGGTGTACTGAGTGAGGGTGTATGAGCGATCCTGATCCTAGCCCTACCCCACAAAAACATGCCCCTGGACCAAACCTTAAAATCGCTATGTTTATCCGTGCGAGCACATGTTCACCTTTTCACCGTTCGAGTGGATGTACCGTCAGCTGATACCATGCGCGCCGTGACCACGAAGCGAGTGAATGCAGTGCCATGGAGAGACAAAGCCACTCATCACCATACAATGAGTTCAAAGCCAGACGCATGACTCGCCGCGATCTACCTCCGCTCCTCCAGAAGATTGGGAAGTTGATACGCTCTCGTACCCATGCCCCGTGGCAGCCAATGACTGTATCCATTCCCTCAGGAGAGAGCGATTTCATGTCATGGAATCATGCCCATGGCCATCAGAAATGTACAGCAACATTTGTTGATCTCCGTGATATGGTATTGTCTGTACATGTATAGTAAGCGTGGCTAGTCGCCATCGACAGCGAACTCCTCAACGCCACGCTAAATCCAGTCATACATGTAGCCAACCATCCGTTACGCCAAGTCAATCCACATGTACCTTTAGGCGCTATAAGAACTGATGTAGTACTGTGGCCTGTCAGTCAGTGGTCCGCTATACGCAAGGAGAGAGTCACTCACCGTAAGAACACTTTCGCCGCCGCCACCTTCAACACCAGCCAAGAACACATACAACACCACAGCGAACCCTTCGCAGAAGCACGCAATGACCCTGCCGCCCAGCCTGCCCACACTCAACACCTTGCCCCAATCCCTGCCGTCCAGCCTCACAGTCGCCCAGCCCTCCTCGCTTTGGCCTTGCGAGTCGCCGAGCTCCTTCATTCGAGTCGAAGGATGATTCGCGATGCCCTCAGCGCCCGCGACAGTTGCATCAGGGTCAAGCTCCGGATTCTCTAGACCAGTCCACAGAGATGAGATGGACAGCGAGTCCGTATTGAGAGCCAGTCGTAGACAGCCATGCATATTCGCGCTAAGCTCAAGACGAGGTCCTGAAGAATTGCTGAAGCCTGACTTTCCTGTCTTGCTAGTCGACATGGCGAGTCGTGTGAACCGATCGCTGATGCTTTTCAGCTGCAGTAAGTTGGGCAGGTTGATGTGAACGTCCGGCTCTCGACAGCGAGGCTCGTGTAAACCCTCCACTGACTGCGCAGCGAGGACACGGATAGGCACGTCTTGCGTGATGACTGTTTCGCGGTCTTGACGAGCGCCGAAGAAGTCCTGGCTGCTCTCGCGTACGGATTGTGATGATGTGCCGTTGCCATTGGTATGAGGATAGCTGGTGTCAGGCTGATCGTAACCGACCTCATCGCTGACGGCTGCGGGATGACTGCCGTTGATCGTAGGCGTCGTGATGGTTAAGCTCAGCAGAGGAATGCCGTCTTTCTTCGTGAGACGAATCCTTGCTGCGACGGCATTCTGTGCACTCTTAAGAGCTCGCTGGAATGCTGCAAGTGGTACCTCAAGGTTGATCGTGTTGTTCGGCGCAGCGGACTGGATGCTGTACGACTCGAACAGCGTGTCGATTGATAGCACTGACCATACTTGGCTGCCTTGCTCCGGAATGACTGTAAATCTGATGTCGGTATTGTCCAGCCGCAGCCAGGCGATGTGACCGAGCGTGCTTAGCGACGCTGTGAGCTTAGTGAAGGTCGTGATGTTCTGGATGGACGCACGGAAACGCATGATGACACTTTTCGCCGTTCACGTAGGTAGGACATGTATGTCACAACGAGTGTTTGACGCGGTTGAGCTCATCGCGTCTGCAGCAGCCCCTTCATTGTACAGAACGTGCCCGTAGCGCTGCCGTCGAATCGCCGAGTGTGTCCGAGTCTTGGACTTGAGCGAGCCACCTATGTGTCCGTCGATGGCGTGGGAATAAACTGCACAACAGAGACTCTCTGTAATATGCATGTATCGTTCAGACCAAGACGTGCATCGATCACTAGCGCAAGGTTGTTTCAGACTTTCGGGGAGAAGCGAGATCACTAGCGCGATCGATCCCGCGACTCCCCACCTGTGCGTCACCATCCTGCATGGACCTGCAGCTCGCAGCCCAATCTACAAAGTACAAGACTCGGGCTCACGCACAGCAAGTCTTGTCAAGGAGTCTCGTTCGTGATGGCGACGAAGCGCCGCTCGACGCGCCAGGCGGCAGGGCGCAAGCGCTCACGATACACTGAGCCCGACTCCGAGGAGGACTTTGAGGAATCGAGCGATGGCGAGGCCGACTATGCGCCCGAGCCTGTCGCTCCACCACAGCGAGAGACGAAGAGGCGGAAGGCTACACAGCGTCCGCAACGATCGTCAACTCGCAGTGCGAAGTCGTCAACTAAGAAACGAGCCGTAGTCATCGGCCGGCAGCGCAAGCCTCGTATGACCGAGAAGGAGAAAGTCGAGGCATATAAGTTTCGAGGACCGACGGATGGCAAGATCCCGAAGTGGGCGACACTGCCTGTCGATATACTGCGCGATGTCTTCATCTTCGCATCGCAGCCAGCGACCAGCGCGAACGCCACATGGCTGCTCAAGTCTGCCCGCACCTGTCGGGCTTTCGCCGTCCCTGCACTGGAGGCGTACTATGTTTCGCCACTGGTGTCAAGCACTCAGTATCCGCACAACATGCTCGATCTGATGCGCGATCCTGAAAAGGGCATCATACGCTACAACGCCAAAGTTACCAAGCTCGAGATTAAGATGGAGAACCTGAGCTACACCGCGCACCAAAAACAGCTCTTCAATCTCACTGAGCTCGTTGCCGAACTCCCACGGCTACAAGACCTGGAGATCTGCAATCGCATTGATGTTCCGCCCTTCCGGCGATTGCCACTACAGCAATGGCACTATCCTGCAGATCTGTTCAAGACGCTATCCGACAGGGCCATCAGACTCAGGACTTGGCGCTGGAGTCGAGACATGATCCCCGAAACCAGCGGCGTGTGCCTCTACATAGACACAGCGCACAGCCAAAAATGTTTCAGCACTATCGAGAGCCTCGTGGTCTGTGGTTTCGATGCCCACGACACACCGGTGGTAGCCATGTCCACCGCAGACGGCGGCTCGCTCGATCTTGACCTGGCATGGGCTCTGTCAAAGCTACCCACACTCCGCTCGTTGGCGTTTTCGTCGTGCGATGTGGTGCGCGAAAGATTCCTCACCAAGGTACCGACCGCCCTCGAACATTTGGAAATTACCAATTGCTTCAAGGTCACTAGCGACGTACTGGAGGCCTATCTACTCAAGTCCGGAGCGTCTCTGAAATCACTCACATTACTCCACAATCCATGTTTGTCACTCTCTTTCCTCCCAAATCTGAAGGCCAACTGCCCGAATCTCGAAAGCCTTACCCTCAATGGCCACTACTACAGCGAGCGAGTCGCAATCAATGACGCCCAACCTGAGTATGAAACGCTGCTGTCGCCATCCGAAGTGCCCACCTGGCCATCTACACTTCGCCACCTCGACCTCGTCAGCCTGCAGAAGTGGGGTGCTGAGGCAGCAGTGAACCTCTTTCGCACTCTCGCAGACGCTGCGCCGAAGCTGCCTGACCTCCGATACATACACATCGAAGCTCACATCGACATTCCATGGCGGGACCGTGCCAGCTTCCGAGATGAATGGATCGAGCGGCTACGTACGGTATTCCTTCGCAGCTCAGCACCGCCGAATCCGTACCACGGCAGCAAGAAGCAGTGGCTCGCACTGAAGGCTGTACAGAAGGAGCACAACGGCAGGGCCACACCGGAAGACATCGAGTTAGCCCTGCATCCTCGTCGAGTTTCGCACGTGGAGCTTTCACCTCACAAGGACACACGGGACACGGACGCCGTCTCCCACCCTGACGACTCGCCTGTGAAGCCCGCGCGGCGCAGCACGAGAGTACGCCTGGTGCGGTCGCTTTCACAGCAAGCTTCTGTCACCTCGGAGGACGCAGGTGCAGAGAGCGAGGACGTCTCTTCACAGTCACCTGAAAAATGCGAGCCTTTCGTCCGAGGCTTGTGCAATACTGTCGACGTGCGCATTGACAATCAGCGGCCTCGCGAGACGACGTTCACTGAGCGGGACTTTCTCGATAGTGAGGCTAGTGGGGATGAAGATTGGAATGCGAATGCGGACATGGAGTTCGAGAATGGTGGGTACGCTTGGTAGATTGGCATTTTGAAGTTCGGAAGGCTGTTGCTACTACAGATTGAGACGTTAGAGATACCCATGGCTGGATGAAGGAATTGCTGTACTTATTGTTATTACGTGTTAACACCCTTCTCGGTGCACACCTGTCAGTGCTAGGATTTTGACATCGCTCGTTGGGCCGTCACAGGTGCAGCTTGCCTACTCGGTGAAACATGTTCACAACACATTGTAGATCATCAACACATAGACCGCCGTTTGGAAAGTCCAGATTGCCAATGCGCGTGCACTCAACGAGCAGCCAGCATCCTGACTCGCGCTGCGCCCCATACTCTGCAACGTCCACGTCCCGGCCACTCCCAGCCGAGCATTTGCTCAGTCTCTCCCGCGCCATGTGGAGTCAGCCGACACAACGCGCCGTCGCGATCCCTTCACCTTACACACACCGCACACGCACACTACTGCACGCGCGGGCAGCCTCCCGCATATCTCGCGCGGTAGCTCGGAGGCAGGAAAGAAAGGGAAGGGGGGGAAGTTTTGGTACACTGCGACACGAAACCTGCTCGTGCTGGACTGGACATTGCGACGGAGAGATGGCGGCCATGGCCATGGACGAGGAGGAAGACTGGTCCAAGGACTTGGACTTTGATGGAGATATCGGGTTTGGGCAGAGCACTGGTACGGCCAACACGGCGCTGTCGTCGCGACTGAGTGTGCGGTCGGAGAGCGTGGTAGGCGACGATGACTGGAACGTGGTGCTACAGCCTAACGACGAGGCATCAACGAGCAATGCCATCCACTCCGCCAAAAAAGCCGGGATCCCGCTGCCTGTCAATATCCCTGCCAGCGCGCTACTGGGCGGGACGATAAGACGACTGGGCAAGCAGAGCTCGCGGCCGAAGTTGGCGGATATGGATTGGGATAATGATATGGATCTTGGTGAAGCGCCGTTGACGCTGAAGCCTCGTGCTGCGGCGCCACTGGCTGCCTTTGCAGACGACGATGACTTTGATGATCTGGAAGGAAGTCTGGGTATACGGTTTGCGGGCACAAAGAGAGACGCGAGGGAGAGCTCGGCGTCAGCTATGTCTCCTTCAGCGGGCTCTGTCACAGCAGAGGACAGCGAGCTGGATGATATGGTGGGTGGCTTGGAGTTGCCTGAAGGACCGCTGGATTTCGATGCGATACTGAAGAAGAGACGGGCCGCCGATGCGGATCTGTCCGACATGAGCAATGCTAGTCCTGCGCTTGAACAGCCGGCGAGCATGAACATGCACAAGAAATCGAAGCTGCTAGCTGATGATGGGGATGATTTTCTGGACGGACTGGATTTTGGAGGCATTGCTTCGATCAACGTACAAAAGCGGACGGCGAACAGGAACATCAAGATCAAGGAAGCACCGCCTGCACTGAAGCCGCAGACATCAAGAACCACCCTCAACTTCCACGACAAGCCAGTCGACAAGCCCACACACATGCGCTCGCATCTACCGCGACCCGTGTCAGGCTCGAAGCCGCCTACATCACGACTAGAGCCAGTGCTCGAGAGTGGAGGGTCGGCTATACCGCGTGAGAGACGAAGTCAGTTGTCTTCGGGCAATCAGTTCTTGAAGTCGAAGAGGTCGATGCCTGCGCTGCGAAGTCAGCCTCAAGCTCCTCCACCAATGCCGAGGCCGAACTTCGTGCCATCTAGTGGACCGACACTACCTTCGTCACATGCGAGTGCGCAGCGAAGTATGCCATATCACATTCGACGGGAGTCAGATCCGAGACGAGGTGGGGCACAGTCACCGCCACCAATACGAGCGCAATCGAGACTATCGAACGTGTTCGTGCCTGACACGCCATCTCGACTATCGAGACCTTCACGTGCGGATCTCGCACCGGCTGCCTTGGCACGAGAAGCAGCAGCAAAGCGGAACCTGACCAAACCAAATCGACGACGCAACTTCGGAGACGGCACCGAGCTAGATCAATTCGACGACTTGCGTACCAACACTGACAAGGAGAAGACTTTCACTAAGCAGCCAATAGCTCGCGGCCCTCCGAAACTCGGGCTGCGACAAACGCAATCTCGGCCAG
>JAVRRP010000712.1:0-14651 GCA_036872775.1 Oleoguttula sp. CCFEE 5521 | reverse complement strand
GTGACATCGACGGCGGCTGCGCGCCCTTTGAAGGCGTCCGACTCCGTTTCGATGGAGGCGGGCTCGTGGACGTGGTAGCCTCACGTGCACGGTGCGGCGTCGCGTCCCGGTATGAAGGGTGCGTGTGACTCGGCGACTGGCCGAAGAAGTTGTTCACCGCGTCGAGGACCACCGAGCCCATAGTAGCTCATTGGAAGGTGCTGACGGAGGGGCTGTCTGAAGGTGAACTTGTGGTTAGTCTATGTGATTGGTAACATGTGATCGCAAGGATCTGAGTAAGAAGCGCAGGCAGTAGAGACCCAGGTATCTGTCCTAGGTATTGACGTTGTAGGCGGTCCCAGGAACGTTTGGTGAACGGGCTATGTCGGACGTACCCTGAGTTTTGGTGGGGCGGAGGAGTACCTCGAAGAAAGCGCGTCCCCAGATCAGGATGGCACCACTATCATGCTATCCGGATGATAAGTAGATCCGGTTCCAATCCATATGCTCGCGCACAGTGACGGCGATTTGTTGTTACAGCCAGTCAAAAGCGGTGAAGTTCCGACGATCTACCACGCGCATCTCTCCTCGAAGCTGCAGTAGTATGCGCCAACGCGCTGGACCAGGATATCGTGGCCTAGGAAACATCCATCGACAGACTTACCAGATACACGCTATGCTACAGAGTAGCTACCGATCTCCCCTCGTCCACGCGACACAATCAGATACACAGTAGAAGGGAACAATGTTCTAGATTACAAGATGTGATGGGATGGTGAGCCAGCGAACGGGAAATGGCGTCAGGATGCTTTACTAGCGTCATGGCAGTGAACTGGGCTGGCTTGTGCTTGCACAAGTTTGCCTTATTGTAACGGTAGGCCATGCCAGCTACATGTCTAGGTCGAGCAAATCGCGAGGTCAGCTCAGGTATTCTTTCTGGCTAGCATTGCTGCCACGAAACCTTGGTGGCTGCCTGCTGATGCCTGCCTGTCGTGGTACAGCAATGGCGTAAGCCTTCATCCAGTCCATCACCCGCTGCCTCACGGCTTGCCCGTGCCTGGTCCCTCGTAATTCCTGTCCGGCAGATACAGATGCCGCACAGCACCCGCCTTCGTCAACACTACCATCCTGATCACACCACCCGAGCTGCCGTCCCACTTGATGGCTTCCTGCAATGAGCTCTTCACGAACTTTATTCCCTCGGCTTCAGTCATATCCTCCTTCCAATTCGCGTCGCAGAACCCGTAGATGTATGTCGAGCCTGAGCCGCCGATGGCGTATGCTTGCTTGTGTAATGAGCCGCCTAGAGGGATTGAGTATACTTGCCCGCCGTGTCGTTGGTCCCAGCCTGCGATGATGATGCCCGCGCTGCAAATATTGTCAGTCTCCGCCTCGGCCGGTCACTTCGCCAGTGGCTCTCCTACCTCAACGAATCCTTGTTGTCATAGCACAACTCCTGAAACATCGCAGCGGCCGTTTGTGTCGTGGGAGGCTCATCGTTCGTGATGCCGTACATGCCGAGATAGTACTGCACGATGTCTGCCACTGCCTGCGTGTCCGCCGCCGAGCCTGATCTGCAACACCATATCGTATCATGCACCTGTGTGAGCTTGTCCGTGACTCTGTTTGCGATGTATGCGCCTGTGGTTGTTCTGCTGTCTGCTCCTAGTATCACGCCGTCTTTGAAGTTGATCGCCATGCTAGATTGTGGTCAGTCGTGCCCATGCTGGTTCGCGGACAACCAGGGGCGACTGAATCGTCTGGCATGTACATACATCGATGTGCCCAAGCTGCGCGAGATCAGTGTCTGTCATGCGTAATAGCCCTTGATTAAACTCACTTGACCTCGCCACTCTTCAAGTGGTTCATGTCGATGTGTATGCCATCTATGCTACATCAGCACACAGCCAGATCTGTGCATCATTCGAACATACCCTCTCCCAGCATGCCCGTTTGATGCGATAGACCGGGCATCTTCGAGATCGTATGTGGAGTAATGTGTTGTCCGGGCTGTCAAATAGACCGAGACAAGGAGGAGACACAGATGTTCGGGGGAGGTTGTGTGCAAGGCGACGAGAAGGTGAGGCAGTTAGATAGAGTCAGCGTTCGGGTGTCGGAGCTGTCACGGTCGCAGGCGACAAGTTGATCGCGTCCTCGAGCGAAGGCCCAAGCTCTGATCCTTGGCGTCTACTTCTTCCTCTTTGAGCCGCAATGGCGTCTTTCTCGCTTCATCACGATCACAAAACTTTGCTCGCCTCACCCTACCCGACTCTGATCTGTAAAGGCGTGACATGACCTGCATTATGTCTATGTAATTATATACTACACTCTCCATCCGTATCAATCACTCTCACTCTCCTAGTCGCCCGAGATGAGCGCTCTCTGGGGATGGGTTCGCTACCCGTTCTACACCATGTCTTCGATGATGGGGCTTGGGAGTGCTGCGTTGTATTACTACCAGAAGTACGGCCCTCATTTTGGCAACAGACATGTCCGCCATTGACCCGACTTTAGCGAGATCATATACCCTCGCAACATACCAGCCGGAGCCCGCACTGAAGTCCCTCGACCTTCGCAATACGAAATGCCCAACAGCGAGGAGCTCCTCCTGCCTACACCAGATGGCGAGACCTTGAGTGCCTTCCTACTACGACCTGAGAACAAATCCCTCGCAGCTCCGGTAACAATCCTGATGTTCCACGGCAACGCAGGCAACATTGGCCACCGTCTGCCGATTTCTCGGATTCTGGTCAACGGCCTCAACTGTACCGTGTTGATGCTCGAGTATCGTGGCTATGGTCTATCAACCGGTACGCCGAACGAAAGGGGTTTGGTGATCGATGCACAGACTGGACTCGACTACATCCGATCGAGGGAAGACTTACGACGGAATAGGATCGTCGTGTACGGTCAAAGTATAGGCGGCGCCGTTGCGATCGATCTAGTTACGAAGAACCAAGGTGCCGGCGACATCAAAGGTCTAATCCTGGAGAACACGTTCCTCAGTATTGCGAAGATGATTCCCGCTGCGTTACCTGCAGCAAAGTGGCTGACGCCATTCTGTCACGAGTACTGGCGGAGTGAGCTCTCAATGCCAAAGATCACAGAGATGCCGGTCTTGTTCTTGAGTGGACTGCAGGATGAGATCGTACCGTAAGTCGAGTCTGCCCTCGAGGACCGCAGGATGGATGCTGACTGCGATACAGACCTGCGCACATGAAGCAGCTCTTCAAGCTCTGCAAGGCGAAGACGATGGTCTGGAAGGAGCTACCGTACGGTGACCACAATAATACCGTCGGTGAGAAAGGCTACTTCGAGTATATCGATGCTTTTCTGGAAGAACATGTGCTCGGCAAGCGGTGACAGCGACAGGGCGAGGGATGGAGGGCGGCTCGACTGTGATGCGATGATACCCATACTGCTCCTGTATATACTGTGAATGATCTTTACGACTGTATGCTTCCATCTCATTGGCTCTCTTCGATCTCATGTCTTGATCCCACGCATTCGGTACCTGCATGTTCCCCAGATTCTGTGACGCCGCTGCCGACATGCTGCATTTGGAAAATCGAACCACAAATTCGCGTCCGAATGGCTTCCATACGGTCACGTCTGGCGACATGAGACCTCCAAAGCCACTAAGAAGAAGTTTTCGTCGATAGTAGAAAGTGCGACGTTAGTAGATCCAGCAAAGGACGAAGAGAGCTTGCGAGCCACGCATCAACGATGAACGGCTCGGCCACCAATGGTGCTGCCAAACCGAACGGCGTACGACATGCAACGAACGGTACACACGCGAGACCGAAGTCGAGGGAGTCCGCGGACGATACCTACAAAGATGCGCCACAAGTCGCGAACACCTCTAAACGATTATCGATGCATGGCCGCAAAGAAAGCAATCCCCTTGCGCCGCCCTTCATAGTCTCCGCGCCGGGAAAAGTCATAGTCTTCGGCGAGCACGCAGTCGTTCACGGCAAAGCCGCGATCGCGGCAGCAATCTCCCTCCGATCCTACCTCCTCGTCACGACTCTCAGCAAGTCGAAGCGCACAGTGAGCCTGAAGTTCACGGATATCGGCCTAAACCATACCTGGACTATACCTGAGCTACCATGGAAGGCTTTCCAGCACCCGACGAAGAAGAAGAAGTACTACGATATGGTCACGAGTCTAGACCCGGATCTGGTCGAGGCAATGCAACCACACATCGCGAACGTAAGCCCAGATTCAAAGCCCGAGGCGCGCAAAATCCACATCGCAGCCGCGAGTTCATTCCTCTACCTCTTCCTCTCCCTCGGCTCCGAGCTCTCACCTCCATGTATCTACGCCATGCGCTCCGCAATCCCCATAGCAGCCGGTCTGGGCAGCAGCGCGAGTATTAGCGTCTGCATGTCCGCGGCGCTGCTAATCCAATGCCGTGCTCTCTCTGGCCCACACCCAGACCAGATCTCGCACGAAGCAGAAGAGCAACTCGAGCGCATCAATCGCTGGGCGTTCGTCGGCGAAATGCTTATACACGGCACGCCGAGTGGGGTGGACAACACAGTCGCGACGCACGGCCGCGCTGTGCTGTTCCAACGAAAAGACTACAGCAAACCACCCGCCGTGAAAATCCTACGCGAGTTCCCAGAGCTCCCACTCCTTCTAGTCAACACGCGACAACCCAAATCTACTTCCGCCGAAGTCGCCAAAGTCGCCGCCCTCAAACAACGACATCCTACAGTCGCAGACGGTATCCTAGACAGCATAGACGCCATTACACGGAGTGTGCACGAGATAATATCAGACGAAACGTTCGATCCACGGTCAGAAGAGAGTATAGCGCATCTCGGCGAGCTGTTCAGCATCAATCACGCACTTCTCACGGCTCTAGGCGTCTCGCACCCGAAACTCGAACGCCTGCGCTACCTGGTTGATGAAGCAGGCGTAGGCTGGACGAAACTGACTGGCGCTGGAGGTGGAGGGTGTGCAATCACATTACTCCGCCCCACTAAGCCCACCGCTCCATCAACATCCGCGCAACTCAACGGCGAAGCCGCCCACGAGCCTGAAGACCCTATGCGACTACTTGAGCAGAAACTACTAGACGAGGGATTCGAGCGATACGAGACTACCCTCGGCGGCGACGGCGTGGGCGTGCTTTATCCGGCTATCGTGGATGACGTTGAGATTCATCAGGAGCAGTTCTTAACTGCTGAGGGGAGACAGGGGATTGAGGAATTGGTTGGCGCGGGGAGAGACCAAGATGCGTGGAAATACTGGCGCCCGTGAAGGCGAGGCCGTCAGGGATGATTAGAGGACTACGATTGTGGCGCTTTGTAATGTATGAGAGAATGGAGGGCAGCAATGCCATGATGCGGAATAGTAGTCGTGCTGTGCACATGCTGCGCTCCTGTCGCCCCCTCAGCACGGTCGCCCGTGGCGACGTCTTGCTACCTAGCCTCTCGTATGCCCGTGGATGTCCCTTGTCGACGTTGTTGCCATGCCCTGCGTCGAGATTCGCGAATGGTAGAAAGCCGTTCGATGCAGTCTCTTGTCGGGCCCTTGCCCGCGATGCACGGCGCCGCTTGATTCCAGCCATAGTGCGAAAGTAGCTCGGGCTCATGTATCGGATGCTGCATCGGTCTCACCCAGGTCGGGGTCCAGGGAGAGACTCGTATCACAGCCAATCATACTATTCGCGCATGGGCGCCCGGCCTACCTCTCTGCTGATCAATCGCCGCGTTCGGTCGTCACTCATGTCATCGTCTCGAGCCTGCGACTGTCTCCTCTAATTTTCAGTCCTCAAAGATCTCAAATTTCACGATCTCAGGCTCCAAAGTCTCCAAATCCAGCACCACGACCTCTCCTGTATCCCGAAAACTAGGCACAGCAACAATCCTACACTGCTGTCCCAATGGCCCCTCCACGACCGTACTTTCGAACTTCGGCTGATTGCCTACGAAGAATACGTGCGGACACTCTCGCAGCACAAACGCATCACCATCCGGGAAAGGGTAACACCACAGTGTATCTGGCGCTGTGGGTGCTACCAACCGCCAGCGGAGCATAGCTTCCATCATCTCCAGCCGCTCCTCGCCAGTGACGTATTTGTATATATCGTCTACCGGCTGCCCGCCCGTGCCCAAAAATCTCCAGCCGTGCAGGTCAAATGCGTAGGGGTTAGTGCCACTGTCGAAGCTGCCTGGCTCGGCTGGTGAGGTCTTAGGAGGGGACTGATAGGTTCGCGAGTGCGGGAACATCGCCTGATGGATTGGTTGTTGCGGGAGGGAGATGGAAGTCGGATCGTCGGCGCCCGGGAGAAGGGTGACGGGTAGTGAGGGGAGGAGGGACGAGAGGAACAGGTCGAGACGATCTGTCGGGGCGGCGTTGTAGGCGGAGCTGTCGTAGCCGTATTTCTTTGCGTGAGGGGCTTTCTTCTGGCCGTTCGTGGTGGTCTCGTCGCGGGGAGGAATGGGCGAGGCGTGTGCTAGGGAGTTGCCGGCGATGATGAGGCGAGACATCGCAGAGACGGAGACCTGGTCTTCGGAGCCTGCGGACTCGCCTAAGAGGTACTCGAGCAGCAGATCAAGTGTCAGTGTGTCCCCAGCATCCCCAGAAATCCCCAACCCAGACACGATCGCCACCTTCCCGCCCTCCTCCCTCTTCTCAGCCTTCTGCTTTCCCACCGCCGCCCGTCCATCCTCTCGTTCCCACCGCACAGGCTGCCTAGGCAAATCCGGCACCCGCAAATCCAGCACCTCAAAATCCCCATCCGCGTTCTCAGTCCCCAGAACCGCAACAATAGCCCCAGTAACCAATAACATGCTCTCCAGCGCCCCACCTACTAATCTCAACCTCCCTGACTCATCCTCCAACATGGTCTGATCCCCTCCAAGCCCACCAGGGGTCAAAAACTTGACCCTCGGAGGCGGTGCAGCAATCCAATGCTCCTTGCCAATATCATCCAGAATATTCGGCTTAAGCGGCATTTCCATGTATATCGTGCCGATCACCCAGCAGAGCTCTCCCTGTCGTACATCCAGCGCGCGATCGACTTTCCGTGCTGTTTCCGAGGCTATCTCGAAGTCGGACCAGGCTTCTGCTGCGAGGGCTTCGACGGAGGGTTTCAGCTGGGCGAGCCGCGCAAAGTACATGTCGGCGTATTGTTGCTGGTAGTGGCGGGCATCGCCTTTGGGGAGGGTGAAGTCTGTTAGGGGGGAGTAGGAGGCGGGTTTGCGAGTGAGGGAGGGGAAGGGCTGGGTGCTGGAGGGGGTGGTGGTTAGCAAGGAGGAGTGAGGGGGAGGAGGAGAGGACGGCCGGGCGTACGAGGGTTTGGAGAGGAGAGCATCGTCTCCCGCGCCGTTAGTGATCGCCATGTTGGCTATGAATAAGGTGTGTAGATTTACAGAAGACGAGATGGACTTGAGAGTCAATGACGTGAGGTCGGAACGCGTCGCGCGAGACGCGCCTTAGATTGACCAGCACGACAAAACCAACGTACATTCGCAACATAGTCACTCAAACACGAGCAGCATTCGAGTACTCTTAACAAGGTAGCAATATACATTCGAGTCGAGGCGAGCAAGGTGAGTCTGAAGCGAAGTGTTGAGGTGACCTGATTGGCAACGAGCCTACCTACCAACGGTGAAGTGACACCACAGCCTTGTGATGCGTTCTTCACACTCACCAGCGTCTTTCTTCATTCTCGACTGCTTGGAAGTATCGCTGGACGTATGCAGAGGCGGTGATCCGTGCCTCTTCCCCCATCGCACTGCTTTCGGAGCCACACATGCTACATGTGCTAACGAGACTTTCTGCGTCCAACCTTGCGCGGCGATACTCAACAGTAGCCTTATGCAGCATTAGCTCACACTTGATCGAAAGTCGGTACATTTCGGGATCGAGGCGAGAACTCACCGCCAACGCGAGCTCGCTGACCTCAATCTCATTTCTGTCGAAGCCTGGGCGGCCTCAGACAGACCAGCTGGAATGGTTCGATGGACCACGTCTGTGCCGCCAGCGGAACCTGTAGATGGCGGACTGTGCGGGTGCGTTGCGTTCTTGACGTCCTACAGTGTCGTCGAGGGAGTCCCTTTCGCGCTATCAAGCACGGCGGAAGTTTGCTCACAGTACCGTGGTGGCAGGCATTCCAAAGTGGTCAATGAGTGTACACAATAGCCATCATGCATGCCGTGCTCGTCGAATTTGTTTTGAAAGCGAGACCTCCATTTTGGATCGTTCGTGCTTTTCGACTGCTCCGCCGCGCGAGCTTTCCACCCGTTCGCATATAGCTTCCACTTCCGGTATCGATCTCGTAGCATTTTTGACCTAAGCACCATTTAGTTACGAGCAAGGCACCGCCAGACGCACGACTTCGGGCGACTTCACTTACTTGACTGACAAGCCGTCTTCCGCCATCTTTTGCTTAATCACTTCCGTCGTTGCTTCTTTGCGCATTTCGGTGAGAATGGGACACCATCGTTGCCAGTCGTACGGAGTCGGCGAACGAAGCTGCTGTGCGGTGACCTCCAGTTCGGTGAGAATGAGGCGCTTGGATCTCTGTTAGCCTTGTTCCATTGTGGTGGGGGTCCAGTTCGTCACCAGAGTTGAGCTTTTCGCCGGGCCCAGTATGGCCGCTATCTGGCTCTTCGACGCTCTTATGTATGTCCTGACGGCCACGAAACGACGACGCCGTCGTCGAATGCTCCGCCGTGGCTCCGGCAGAACGTGGATTCGGTGTCTGATTGTGCTCAATTGCTGAAGCATCGGAAGTGGTCCCGTCTTCAAGAGAACGCAGGAACGTGCTACCGAACTGCGCCTTCACAGACGGTAGTGATTCCGGATGCATGTTCCCAATGGACTTGACCTTGATATTATGCTCGATTGTGTATACCTTCCCGTAATCAAGGCAGGACAACTTGTCCAGGGTATTGGCGTGACTGTCCGGAAGCACACGAATCGCAGTGGCTTGCATTGATTCCTCTGTACCTGCGGATTTTTCCGCTGGCGACGGTAGCGGCGTTTGCTCCTCAGTGTGAACGATGCAATGGTCGGACTTGATCACATCTGGTTTGGCCACGCCTCGACCGTTGTATGTTGTGATAGGTAGATACCACGCGGAATGCGTCCCCTGTCGAATGACCACAAATCGCCGGACTTTCGTGTGTATGTAATCGCCGTGGACTGTCTTAGAGAGACAAGGGTTCTCATTGTCGGCGGAAATAGCAGTATGGCCCGCAGGTTGACTCCATAGTGTACTGAACACTCTGCCAGGCTTGAAGAAGTCGTGACGTCGTAATCTGTAGTCCGGATGGAGATGATCCTTATCCTCGCCTCCCGGTCGCACCTTTGCGTGAGAACGTGTGTACACAGACACATCGTCTGGCTCCGAGATGGCCGGTACATTGAGCTCCAACTCTGCAGTCGATGATAGTGCCGGCATGCTAGGGACCCCAAAGAAGCTTTGCAGCACTGGTGTCAATGAGCATGTGCAGAACAACTCGGCACGGCTGAAGAGAAATGAGAGCGTCTGTGTATGTTAGTGCGTGCACTGACACTCCACGCAACGACCGTGGAGCCTGCACGATGATTCGGACAAGCCCAACCCGTGCCTGGTACAGCGATCTCGAGTTGCAGAAGCGACCCACCCCGTGTCCTCCACCATCAACATAAACTACACGAATGTGACTCTACATTCGCTTCGCGCAGGGTTGCTCGAGTTGTCTCAGCCTCGTCCGGGTAGCTGCGTGCGGTGTGCCTGAGGATCATCAGTGTGGCTTCATAGTAAAGCGATGCTCATACATTCAGTCGACCGCGATGTGCTGACAGCGGAGATCGAGATGCCTCACTGATTGTATTCTGATGTATGTGAGCGTACCAGCAGACGACAGTATCACCCGTCTATACTTACCATGATCGCACATGCACCAGCATGCCACGCCCAGTCATTCCGGAATCACTCTGAGCAAGCCGATAGAATCGGACTGAGTGGCATCTGCTTTTCCAAGTATACGCTATTCACACGTGCTATGCTCTCACGAGCGCCAGATCCCATCGCTATGCAAAACCTCAACCCGTACCCATCCCGCTCAAAACTCGACCTTGAATCTCTTGCTATTCCGCATCCTCTCACCATAGTAGTAAAACGCCCAAGGTATGGGACACAGCGCCAAGCTCAAGAACCCCAACAAACTATTTCCCCATCCCAGCCCTAGAGCGCCATACATCTGCAACCCAAACAACGGGAAGCATGCTCCGAAGACCGAGCGCAGCACTGTCGCAGCCGCCATTGCAGAAGCAGCGTACAGTGTGAACGCGTCGACAAGGTAGGTGTTCACTGCCATGAAGGCTGCGATGAGGCCGACGCCCACTAGCAGCGTACCGAAGATAGGTGCCGCCCATTGGACGTTGTATTGGGCTGTCCAGCCGTAGATGAACAGGCCAGCTGGGATGAAAGGCGCTCCGTACATGAGTGGTGGAAGGCGGTACTCTGGCTTCAGCACGCTGTTGCTGTGTTTCGCGGCAAGGCGCTTCATGATTCTGTCAGAAGTCGCGCCTAGTAGGCCGAGTCCACCCAGCATACCTATGCCCATCCCGATGTACACGAGTCCCACGGTACTTTTGCTAAAGCCGTAGTTCTGCTCGAATACAAAGGTAAAGGTCGTGAAAAGCAGGTATAGGATTCCATACACAACAGCCATGTACAGCGACATTAGCGCACAGATAGGCGAGAGGAACATGAGCTTGAGCGGGCGCACAATCGATCGTAGAAAGACTTGGCGAGGGGTGAGGCCAAGATCGAGCTTCGAGCGAAGGGCCATGTTGCCGGTCTGTTTTTGCAGCTTCTTCGTCTTGCGAGCCAGCAAAGTTGGCCCGTAAGTCTCTTGCATCGTGAACAAGCCGATGATAGCCATGATGCCGATGGCAATGGCGAGCACCCAGAAAATCCAGCGCCAGCCTTCGGCGTCGGAGAGGAAGCCGCCTGCGATAGGGCCTATGCAACTTGTATTAGCGAAGCGACCCTTGGCCTGTGGGAGCGAAATGTGTACCAATCACGGGACCAAGCAACGGTCCAAGAGCCCAAACAGCCATCGCACTTCCTCGCTCAGCCGGCCGCATCAAGTCCGCAATCGTGCCGCCTCCGATCGTCAGCGGCGCCACGCCGAACACACCGGCCATGAAGCGGAATCCAATAAGCATGTTCATACTTGTCGCCAGCGCACACGCCACCGTGAAAGCAACATAAGCCCAGTTGCAGACATGATACACCCACAGCCTACCATACAATTCAGACATAGGCGCCAAAACTAGCGGACCGATCGCGTAGCCCAGAATATAGACTGACACGACGAAGGTCGCTAGGGCTTGGTTGTCGGTTTTGAAATCCTCCATCACACGAGGCACGCCGGGAGCGAACATGGAGGATGCGAGAGGCGTGAGGAGCGTGATGGCAGAGAGGACGGCAATGTTGCCCCATTTCCGCGCCGGCGTCCAGTTCAAGGGACATTCTGGATCGTCGTCGCCTTCCCAGTCTACGATGTTGGGATCGCGTTCGATAGCTGCAGTCTCGGTTCCAGACTTCTCGGTGATAGGTACGTCGGGACCAGCTTTCTCGACATCTGCATCGTGGCCTCGGTAGCTGAGAGTTTCGCTCGAAGTGTGCGAGAGACCGTGTTTCTCGGGATCATCGTGGTCTTTGTGGCGGAGGTCTTGCGAGGGTATCAAGTCCGCATCGTGACCTTCCTCGTATGCTAGCCGTTCGGCTTCAGGCAGATCGCGCCCGAAGGCTGCGGTAGCCATGCTACAGTCAGCGCGGCCTGGTCCATGGTCAGCATCGGCTGCTGGCTCCAAAAACGAATTGTACGTGGTTCCTCACCCAGTCAAGATCGCGATGGTGCTGCGTTCCGTGCACTGACGTCTCGTCTCAGCCTCGGGATCGGGCCAAGATGCGGTAAGGATTCCTGGGGGCGAGATCACTTCAAGGTACAAGACAGAATACAACACAGATGTAAGTCAAGACTTGAACGAAGTGCGAAGACGCTGCACATGACGGGCAAAGGGGTGCTCATCGGCTGCAAGTGCATTGATTATTGCACATCCTCGACCCGCACGCAAAACCACAAACGGGTCAAACGGCACCGGAGTCGCTTAACCCCGAGTTGTGCATAAAAGGTGCACTGCTAAGAATTGGGGAAGCATTTGCCGAGCATTCCGGAATTGTGCATATGTTCATTACATAAGTAATGCTCAACACCATGCATTTGACTGCACTCGTCGACCTGCACGGAAGCGTGAAGCTGTGGATCTGAGCAGACCACTCGTCTTTATGAATTGCGCGTTGACTTCTCGGCCGAATCTGTACCTTCCTCTTCCCTGACTTGAAGCCCGAATGCGACGCCGTCAAAGGTCCGATCAACTCTACATCGCGCGATAGTGCTCTCCGAAGCGTACACTCAAGGTGGCCTTACAAGTGCGTGATCATCTTTCATGTACTTGGCGCGTCTCTCGCAGCGGCCACCAGTGGCCCGCTCGTGTTCGAGGAATATGCGCCGACCTCCGTGCCTGACGAGCCTTCGGGAAACTCCCGGATCACACTTCTCGTTTCCGCTTCAGAACGAGCTCCTCGCTATGCTTTAGGAGTTGCCTGTCGTTACTCCAGGCCACGAGCAGAATGGGCTCTCGTTGATCAATAGTTCATCTCAATGCTGCTGCGTCTTCCTCGCCTTGATCTTATTATTCCTCCTCTCCACATCTCCACCCTTCTCCTTCTTCTTCTCCGGCTTATCATCTACCTCCACAAGCCAATCCTCCTGCACGCCATCGCCCTTCTTCCCCTTGTACCCATACTTCGGCTTCCACTCCTGCAACTCCTCATTGAATTCGAGCTTGCCATCGCGCTTCTTGCCCTTGATGCCCTTCTTCTCGGCGAACTTGTCCCATCGCGTCTTCTCCTTCTCCTTGGGGACAGGCTTCTCGCGAGGGAGATGTGTTGTGGGAGGAGGGAGGGTGAGCTGGAGACTTTGGTCGTCTGAGGCTTTTGTGATTGGGCAGGTGGTGAGGAGTTGGTTGATGAGCGCTTGTGCTGTGTCTCGTGCGACTGCTTTGAGGGTGGCCTCTTTGTCGTTGTCGAGAGGTGGAAGCGGATTCGAATCGTTGCAGAGGAGGTGGCCAAGGTCGAAGGTGTACGGCTGGGGTTTGGGTTCGAAGTGCGCCATGTTGTTCTGTGTCCAGGGATGAGTCTTGATGGGCTGGTAAGTGAATGATTCCAAGTTGCCTGCGGTCAAGGTGATAGGCGCAAGTGAGACATTTCATCGTCGACAACTTCTCAAATTTCCCAAGCTGATTGACGGTGGCCGAGCCTCCGAGATCCCGAACCCTAATCTAATCGCCCCGCACTGCGTCACCCTGCTTCAGCCCCACCAAAGAGGCACACCTTGCAATGCGTCTCTGAGGTCGTACATTGTCAAGTGGAAGTCTACATGTAGAATAGTAAGGTATGAGCACCATGTGTGCGGTCACAGACCATGGGTATCGTGCCATGATGAAGGACGTCTGGTACTGACTAGCTTTTGTCATGGCTCCGTCGTCCCAGCAGCGGCGTCCTAGTCCGACATCGAACAACGAGATCCGCTTCCAAGACCGCGATGACTTTCACGTGCTCAAGAATAGCGTGGGAATAGGTTCGGCCTGTTGTGTAGCCATCTGGCTGGCGCGCAGAGCAACCTGGCAGCAGTCAAAAGGTTATTTCTAACTGCGCCTTGCTACACCTTGCTACAAGTGTCTCTCCATTCCAACTCACTCCTTCGCACGTTCTCATATTTTTCCCCAGCTCTCAAATACCAAGTCAACAATACCCACAAGATCATCCATCATGGCCGTCCCACCAGCCCTAGCACCCTTTCAAGTTCCCATTGGTCCTCAGCCACCAAATGTAGCCTTCTACAGCCCCGAGCCACAAACCCTCCAGATGAAGGAGAAGGTTTTCTCCCTCAGTGGTGATGACTTCTCCGTCACCACCGTTAGCGGCATCCAGGTCTGCAAAGTCAAGGGCAAAGCCGTCTCGCTCCACGACACGAAGAAGTTCACGGACATGACGAACAACGAACTGTTCACACTGAAGAACAAGACTCTTGCGATTCACAAGTCTTTCGTCGGCACGAGCCCACATGGACACGATTTCGAGGTCAAGGGCAAGTTCTCGATCGGCACGAGCAAGAGTCAGGTGCTGTTCAAGAATGCCGCAGATGGTGCAGCGATCGAGCTAGACGTAAAGGGTGACTGGTTCGATCGCAAGGCGAGTATCACGTTGGGAGGCAGGCCCGTGGCAGAGATCCAGAGGAGCTTCGCGAACGTGAGGCAGATCTTTGGGGATAAGCAGACGGTAAGTCGATGGAACCTGGATTATTCTCAGACCACTGACAATGCCTGCAGTACTTCGTCACCGTCGCGCCAAACGTCGATCTCACGCTCATCGCAGCGATCTGCATCTGCTTGGACGAGAAGGAAAACGAAAAGTAGATTGTCTAGATCTGCTCATACGAATCACGCATACTCGCCCCCCACAAATCTCGCAATCTTCTTCTTCATGTACTCAGTATCCTCCTTCGTCCCCCCACCACCCCCAGCAATATGTCCCCAAACCGTCTCAATGCACCTGAACTCCCCGCTTTGCAGATGCTTCACCTCCTCCTCAT
>JAVRRP010000711.1:0-14656 GCA_036872775.1 Oleoguttula sp. CCFEE 5521 | reverse complement strand
ATATTATCCAGGTCTGGCATGCAGCGAGCGATGCAGCTAGGTCTCGGCTTGCCGAAGAGCAGCTTCAGACCCTGTGTGAAGACAAACGCTGTCGCGAGCGAGAGTGCCAGACCCGCCCATCCCTTCTCGAGTTCCCAGAATTTGCGCATCCATAGTTTCGAGCGTGAGAGCTCACGTGAGCCAGCGGGCCCGGGGACCGCGACTGCGACTACGACGACGATGATGGCGGCTGAGGCGCCCAGGGAGATGCCGACGAGGATGCCGGTTGAGATGGGCTCTTTGACGAGTGGGTACGAGATGGAGAGATCGACGAGGGAGAAAGGGCGCTTGTACGGCTCGACCCAATTTATGGCGCCGCCGATTGCAACGATGGCGCTGGAGATGTTGTCATCGGGTCTGCCAGCAGGTAGTGCTCTAGGGCTCTGCCTACATGATGATCAACCAGTCGAGGATATACGACGCAATCAGACGTTTCGCCAGCATTTTGTCGATTGGTACAGAGGGGGGTTCGGGACAATAGTCTCGTGCGAGGAATGCAGACCAAGCAGTGAATAGCGGCTTAACACCGGAAATAAGGCTGATAACAATGATGATGTACCCAGGACATGTAGGATGACGCCATCGTGGCGCGCTGGGGTGTGTACGCGTTGTGAGTGACATGCCAGGCTGACATGTCGCAGCGCAGAAGTCATTGGTTGTCCAAGGATGGCACAGACTTTGATCTGATGACGTATGCTGGTCAGGTGATGAATGCTGTGTTCCTAGCCATGGGGCTTCCATAGCACTTGTACTGTGAGAGCATGCGGTGCAGGTGTCGGAGCAGGCGCTGTGCGGTATCGAGGCTTCTCTGTCGCGTGAGCAAAGTCTGCAGCGGCGACTACGGGACGGCCTAGACGAGACTCTTATATGTGGGTCGCCACCACCTCCCTCCTTCGGACCAAATTCCTTTTTATTACACGATGACCAGCGAATATCTTTGCTGCTTAGTGGGCATCGTTTCAGTGGCATGCGCCTGTATCTCATGCACATTCTACACAGCGTCGCTGTGGACAAGCCCTGACTTGTACCACACTCCCCCGAGCCCAAAGGCCGCAACGGTCGTTCCTCGCCAACCGCAGCCACTCTGCCACTATGAACTGCACGCCATACCCTACTCATCATCCCCGAAGAACATTGAAGATATGTGATGAGAGCCTTTTGTTTCTTGCAGTCGCCTCTACGAATTTTAGCGCAAGATGCATCGCAGCCCAAACACTGCCGTCCGTGGTGCCAATGGGTTACGGTCGCAGCATAGGTTGCAACAGAGCGCACGCAGCAAGCCATCGACTGTCATACTATGACATTCAGTCCATGGACCACAGCGTGCGCAGATGGTCACAGCCTGCAGTGCTATGCTCACACACTGATGACAAGTCGTCACGCAAGTATCGGTTATCACGTCCGCGACCGCAGCACCTATGAGTCATGTGTCGTGTAGGGTTCTCTGGGACGTGTACGCTGTCAATGGCGTCGACGACAAGCGCCATATGCTTCCACGCTCGAGAGTCGATCCGGATCCTACTGGACAGGGACACCCGCTCAACACGCCAGGGGGGTTCTCTCTTCGCTCAAAGCCCTTTCTCGATGAGAACCGAGTCCGAGAGCCGAGACTTTTATGCCACCTTCAATGAGAGGCACCATGAAGTACAAGGGCGCACCCTTGAAGATACCCTTGGCCGTTTGTCCCGAATACGAGTCAGCAAGTTTAATATTCCATGGGCAGAACAGTCAATACGCACTGGCTCATCGTCCAAGATAAAGTAAGGTCACGGCGTTGAGCCAACCTCCGAAGGCAGATTCATTCTCCCAAACGTTCTCAGCCATCTCAGGACCAAGCCAGCCGAGAAAGCGGATGGCGGCGCCGTGTTGGGCGGTAGCGCGTGCGTCAAGCTTGGGAGAGGGTGTGACTGGAGGAGTCGTCTGTGTACTGTTGTCTGGCTTTTCGTAGCGCGTGCCATTGGGCGGACTGGGCACCGTCCGGGAGGGGTCAACTTCTGACACATTGTCGAATATGTTGATTTTGCTGTGCTCCAAGTTCGTGATGAGTGCCGGCTCAATGCTTCTGGAAAGTCAGCAGTGACCCAGCATGTAAACAGGTCAGGTAAGTTAATGAGCAAGTAGGACTCCGGCCTTTTCGCCGTCGCCTGCTGGTGCCGAGCAAGGGGCACGACCTTCGCATGATTGGGGTAGTGACGGCGGACAGCTAGCTTCACGATGCGCCATCGAATCGCACATCTGTCGTGTCCCCAGATCTCTCCAGGATACCGCAACAAAAATTTTAGCAGATGTCTTGACCCGAATGACTGTCTGGCCCCAATCGCGCAGATGCAATCTGCCCAATGCAATCCGATTCAACAGCGTGAAGGGAGTGTTGACGTAGTGCGGAAGAGCAAAAATCAAGGTTTTGTTTGGGCTAACATGCATTGCTACCTCACGTGGTCTGGGCATGGACAGGAACTTGTCAACTGTGCCTGGCAAGATGCTATGCCTACCGAGAGCGACATTACTCCAGTGGAGTGCATCACAAGCGCGTTTGACGACCATGAGACGGTCGAGTGTGTCCGATGCGTCAATCTCGGCAGGAAGCACCACCGCAAGCACACGATCGAAGTCGGACAAAGTCGTCATAACCGCAGCAACGTTCGCAAGGCCAACGTCACCAGTGCAAGGGCGGGTGGCCTTCTTGTGATCAGCTCGAGCCTGAAGGAATGCTGAGGGTTTCATGACTCTGCTCTGCTTGGAGCGCTTGCGCGTGGAAAGCGTGGGAATGTCATCCATCGTATCATCTGATGCCCATCGGACTGTTGGGGTGCTTATGCAATCAAGTCAGTCTCTCAAGATGGGATCGGATCGGAAGTGCTACGGACTTACAGGACTGCGCCTCGTAGAGCGGACTGGCATCGCCGCTCCCGACTGCCTTGTGCTTGACAGGCCGGATCGCAGTGAGTAGAGGCTTCTCGTCGGACTCTTCGTCGTCATTGTCATTACGGTCAGTGTGAGGATTGGTCACTAACAGGTACGTCTCCCACTCCTCCTCTTCCTCAGTCTGTGGCAGGTCTTTGTGTGGCTTCTTCGTAGCTTGAGCAGCCGCACGGGTTGGAGGTCTGTGGCCCTGTTGCCACGAATCTGTGACGAAGAAATGGAATGGAAAGACAGCGGACTTGCGCGTGGCATTAGTATCTTCCCGCTGATGTGTAGGCAGTCGCCTGCTACAGTAAGATCATTCTACCATCTACGCCATTCGTGTAGTCGCTTCTTTCAGCTGTTCACTAAGGCATGTGATTGCTCACTTCGCTGGCCGCTGCGCGTAGCGAGGTTTTAGAGCTGTCTTCTTTGTCGCTGCCTATTTCTCCGCAGCGACAGCGCCATTCAGCAGAGTAGGCTTCTACGGCAGCGCATACTAGCAATCAGTGGCGAATTAGTGCTTGTACCACTTTCAGACAGCACGAAAGTCCCTATATCCAAGTGTTTCTTGCCACCCGCGCATTTCTTTCAGCCATGCTCCTTCCCGAAGACAGTCTATCTCTCTTGATTGCTCGTGTATCAGGCGGTGTTGCCGAATAAATCCGTTCGTTCCACCTCGCTGATGGACCTCCTATTTGACCACGCCGTTCTCCTGCTCTGATTCTTCATTCTCGCACATTCACCACTCGTTTATCCACCATCGGCCATGGAGGATCAGCAAGCCTTCTACGAGGCACAAGCCGGAAACATTCATGACTTGTTCTATGCCGAGGAAGTTGAATGGTCTGCCCTTACGCCGCCGCTCGATACAGCACTAGACAATCCGCTTCTCCCTCATCTTAATCAGGCGAATCTCGAAGCTATCCACGCTCTCAGCGCTGACGAGTCCGCGCATGAGCATATTGGTCGTGCTCGCCAAACCATTCGCAGTGTTTAACAGGTAGGTCAGACCTTCTACCGTATACGGCATTTACTGGACCGAGGAACACACTAACAAGCGGCAGGTCCTCGAAGATAAAGACCAGACTCCTGCCGAAATCACCCGCCTGCAAGCTCCACTCAATACACTGGTCAATGGTATTGAGGCGAAGCTGAAAGACCCAAGGTAAGTGAACACTGCTCAATGGTCTAAAATGTAGGTCAATCACTTCACGACTCTTTCTCACCGGAAAGTGTTCCTGGTCTCATGGTCATGCAACCATCGCCAAAGCCATTGCAGGCGAAACCTTCCCACACGAGAAAGCTGGCATAAAGTCGTGTACCCTTTACTGACTCATCACCTGCAGCACCTTTTCCGATGTTGAAGTCGCAGATGAGGAGAAGGAGGAGAGGATCGCGCCTACGTCAAAGGATGAAGAGCCGGAGAGGAAGTCTTCAGCGGGGTAGAAGAAGCGTAGGTCACGCCAGATCTGTCTCTGCTCAATGCGCCTGCCGTAAGCCAGGCGCTGCATCGCGCTGCGAAGAAGGTGAAGGGCGAGAGCGTGCAGCGCACGGACAGTGGGTATAGATCGGCATAAGTACTTCTCCTGCAATGTCCGTAGCGAGAGCTTGCGTTGCGTTCATGTGGACTGTGAAAAGCGTATGGTGAGCTCCATTCCACGGCGCGACTCGTGAGTACTTAGGCGGATTATCTGGCCAGCTTTCCTGCGACATCTCATCACTCTTATCACTACCGCAGCACCAGCACATGTCTCGCTTCGTATCGATAGGCACAACAGAGGATGCGCCCTCCCGGCGCGAAAAAGCCTGGCTCAGGGCGCAAGCCTAGATAGAGGCCAGACATGTAGCGCAGCAAGTTGCCGCGCGCTCTGGCGGCGGAGAAAAGAAGAATTTGTATGAAACGCTGCAAGCGAGCAAAGGTGTCTAACCTCTCTTCTTCCACTAAAGGCGCGAAGTGAGGCATGAGAGCTCTGTTCGAGAATTGAGGCTTGCGCACAACTTTGTCGTCCAGAGAGGTGTAAGGGGTCTTGTGGACTTTGTAGCCAGCGAGCTGTCCCTTTTAGGAATTTTCATTCGGGAAGTAGAACAGTGACGGAGTGAAACACAAGATTAATTCTTTAGGATGGCACAGGAAGGACGGGGGAGATTATTGAGCGGAATTTCACGTTGAGGAACTGCCTCCGTTTCGACTCTTGAAATCTCCGCCCACCCTTAACAAGATACAGATGTGAATCCTATGTTGTTCTTTGACATCATCGCGCCTACGATGATCCATGCTCCTTGGAGAAAGACCGCTAAACTACTTCGGAAGATGTATGCACGCCGCTCGTTGGCGGAGGGGAGCATTGTGGGCGCTCGGAGTATTCGTTGGCGACAGAGCATCGTGGGCGGCGGACTCACGGTATTTGCAGGCGATGGAGAGCATCGGAGGCGCTTAGGAGTATTCATCGACGACGGTAAGCACCGTCGCCGACAGTAGGCACCGTCGACAACAGTAGGCATCGTCGACGACAGAGAGTACCGTCGACGACAGAGAGTAGGCATTGTCGACGACAGAGAGCATTGTCGACGACAGAGAGCACCGTCGACGACAGAGAGCACCGTCAGTAAGCGCCAGTTGCGCTTGTCTTCAGACAACCCATTGACACGCGCACGGTCTTCAAAGACCGTGCACGTGTAACGTTTGTGTCCGGTCATGAGCTCTGCGCTTCGACCTCCACGTCTTCGCTCACTTTTGTAACGCAGAGTCGCTCTGGCATAGACATCCGTCACCACGTTGACCATTTTTGTCCAGTGCCAGCACCCGAGACTACCCTCTCATGAGATCCGATGGGAGGCTGCTGGCCGAGGGTGACCCTAGAAGTCACGTTCAAGTGCACGAAGGGCTACCGCGACCCAAAGCCCTAAGATTGTGCTGATCAGTCTTTCGTTCACCGAGAAAGCTTTCCCGGCCCCCTCTCTGATCGGAACCGAGCAACTCTATCAGCTGCGCATGCTAGTCTGGCTAGAGCAGCTGGAACTTCATCTGAGGCAAAGCCTAGACTAGGTCCCGATTGCTCGGCGATCGAACGCGCGCTTTTATGCAACGAACGGTCACGCGAACTGGTATTTGGCTATGCCCACAGTTCAAGAGATGGGGCGATACTACCGACTATGAGTTACTAGTGAAGCCGTACAATCTCAGGAGGGGCAACGGCGAGGCTCTCGACATCAGTGGTATCCAAGCCTGGCTCTCCTCTTCTTGTGCCGTCGAAAAGCTGGCTATCAAAGGATAAAAGCCTACATCAGCGACACTCAACGCAGCGTTATCCTACAGTACGGTCACTCTGGAGTCTACGAACGTAACTACCTACGACGCAATATCACCCAAGATACACAGAAGGTCTTACGCGGCCTCATCCCTCAGACCGCTTTGGTTAGGCTTACTAGTGGAGTGACGCAGTCTGTCCACTCCCGCAGCCCATTGCTCTGACAGCTGGGCAGCTGGCCAGGTTGATCGCCGTCCGAATCTGCAGCTCCTTCTTCGAATATACGACTATCTTGGAGGGCTTCCGGGCAGAGCATATTACAATCCGAGAGGCGAAGGGCACAGAAGAGTGCGAGCGCCGCTATGAAGTCTCCGACGAGCATATCGGGCACAGGGAAGCGCTGCGCCGTTCGGAGTAAAGCAGCTCTCGTCTGTCTTTCGAAGGAGCAAGCCCTGCAAGACATGGAGAAGCACCTGTGTTGCTGCTCTCCTAGGGCGGACGACAGTCAGGAGCTGGGTGCAGATTCATGCCAAGGGCCAGAGCCAACAAGCCGTCCAAGTCTAGAGCGCCGCCGTGCTCTTGTAGCAAGGTTTCCTTCTACAAGCGCATAGGAGCACCGGCGCCGCTCTGAGGCCACTGACACCGTTACTGCTCTGTGAAGACGCTAGGAACCACACCGAGCCAGACCACGTTTGGCGAAAGGATCCATAAGGCAAGAGGTGGAAGAACTGTGGCTTCCAGACTGAAACTCCGTCTCGTGCTTTTGCATTGGTGTGCTCACCGACGCAGTGCATCTTTTGCCTTGGAAACGCCGAATTGCTCTACTAGTGCCGAACGAAACGCTTTTGCGACAGACACACCCTCGGGAACTTTTCAAAAACGTGTATCTTGACCACGTAGCAGACTCCGTACCGATAGCCTGCCGTCACCCGCTTTATACGGCTTAGCTTTGCCATGCGCAGCACCTTCAGAAGCACACGTTGGAGTCCATAAGACTTTGAAATGGTGCGCAACGTACACATACGGCACAAATCTCACTCTATATGCTGCAGTGTTGGTCAATCATTGCGGTGCACAAGACCGCTCTACCATCTAGCAACCGAGCGAAGCCTGCTGTTATTGCATCTGCAGCGCTCTAGTGTCTAAAGCCACGGCCCAGCAGTGCAGACTTCCAACCAACACCCTCGGACAATGCGATCGGCTTACTCGTGGTATCTTCGCTGGCAGAGGGGGACATAGGCCCGGTATGCCTGCGTCTGTTGGTATCGTCCCGCTCCAGAGGTGAGAGGTTTGATTGTTCCCTGCTAGGGTTCGCACGGTCGTCTGCGCGACTGACGATGAAGTGGCTTCGAATGCTCGTGGTAGCATATCTTCCCTTGCTAACAGCATCCCATCTTTCTGTTGTAAATGTTGGAAGCTGAGCTCTTGCACGTTGTTCCGCAGGCGGAATCGTGTCGCTGCGATCTTGTATACATCCCTTGCTCCTTCACGACAGCGCCGGAACTGCCACATAATCGGGACCACGGCACACTCAGTCATGAGCGCACTTGAAACCTCAGGCGAGTACCGGACTGTCGTACGCCCTTGTTAGCCTTCGACCTCGGCAAAGCCAGTATAGCACTCGTCTGCAGAGTTTTCAAGACGGACGAGTCCAAGGCAGCGGTTTCAACTCCTTTGGCCTTCAGGTGGGACGTGACCGCCGCCGAGACTGGGTGCTTACTGACGTTCACCAAGCCAAGTGTGACAGACAAGGCGAGCTGTCCGCTCGGTGCCGACAAATCTTCTTTCGCAACTGTGAGCTATCCTTCTGTCAAAGTACCAGTCTTGTCTAAGATCACGTGCGAGACTTTGCAGCCATCCTTATAAGCCGTAGCGGCTTTGACGGTGTTGCCGTGCTTCGCGGCCGCACCTCCGCCGACCACAATCACCATTGGGATGCACAGGCCGATGACACAAGGGCAAGAAACGATAAGCACGGACACGCGGTATGTGATCGCGTTGACGACGGCGGTACCAGTACTCTGATGGCAAGCCACGATGCCTACAGCGATCCATACCTGGAAAGTTATAGTGGCAAGGACGAGGACGATGGGCACAGACCAGCTCGCCACGGGGTCGACCAACTCTTGTGTCTTTGCCTTTTGAATTTAGGCGTCGTTCACCATGGCCGCAATCGCGCTGATGCTGTTGTTGCTCAGTAGGTTCGTGAGAAGGACGACGATGACGTCGGATCCGTTGATCGAGCCTGCGACTACCAGTGAGCCGGGGCGCTTGTCAATGGGAATAGCCTCTTCGGTCGCCATGCTTCCATCGACGTCGGTGGCGCCCACAACGACTACGCCATCAGTCGTGATCTGAGAGTCGGAATCGACTTTAGAGAAGTCGCCATATTGCAAGAGGCGCACTATTTCCCATGCATTGCCGCCGTTCTGATCGCAGAGAACGGCTGTTTGGCGTTGGAGTGATCGGACTGAAACAGTCTCCACTGCCTTTTGTCTGGCGAGAGCGCTGACCAGCCGCCCAAGCATGATGAGCGTGACAAGTAAAGTGCTCGTTTCGAAAAACTCTCCGATGGCAAGCGGATGGCCTGGCCTTCACGACATCATGACCAATGGAGACGCAGTCGCATTCCTACTCGATCAAGCATTTTATAACCCAATGATCAAAGCTAAAGACTCATCGCTCACGGAAATACGGCATGTCGTCGAACGCGTTCGACAATACGCACAATCGGCTCCGCACAGAGAGACAAGTGCAAACCTTGCGATTCAGCCAATTCGTTTCAAGCAAGTTCGCGTAATGAACCTAGGTACCAAACGCGTATCTGACGGACCCACGTGCTCAGTCTTGTTTCGCTCCTAATCGCATCCGCCCAGTGTGAGTCACTGTTGCCTGTTTCACCACGGGCAGCTTTAGAAGGGTGGCAGCGTGACGATGGTCTCACGGAGTGACTTTTGTTGCCTACGCTTATGAGTGTGAACCGCTTCAATCTTTCTGTAGGCCGCTGCGCGCTGAATCTATCCTGTTCTTCGACACTTTATTGATCTATAACATAGGCATGACCACCAATCCCAGTATCCGTCAAGCCTATCTCAACATCAATATTGAATCTCAAGATCTCAATGTAGCGATTACAGACTCACGCGTGGTCGTTTACACCTCTGGGTGGATTGGCAACTCTAACGCTAGTGACAACCATGTAACCCAGTATCTACTCCTGGGACATGGCAGATCGGTACAGATTAACACGAGACACACGAACAATGACTTGGATGGGTATCTAGAGTTGCAAACCCGAGCGTATACCAACAGTCGCACAGAAATCCAGCACTTCTCGGCTACTCGGGAAAATGGAAGACTTGCAAGCCGCTTCACTGTGGTTGATGTCTACAACGCGATAACACAAAGCCGCAGATACGACTTTGCTTTCGCAGGCGGTTGCAATGGCTGCAGATATTGGCAGTAAGCTCAATCCAGACTCTATCTCCGTTTCAGCAACTGACTAAGTCTAGTATCATTCTTGTGACACTGTACGAGGGGAGGCAGTGGGTTTCACTAGGCTTGTCTCTGTCTCTGCATGCATATCTGTCCTTCAGGATGTCCACAAGGCAACAGTCAATCCATATCGTGATGCAGCAAGGGACATTCGAGGATAAACAGAGTCAGGGCTACGCAGATCAAGCCTGGAATAGTATTGAGAGCCTGGCAGCTCAACGAGGGACCCGTCTAGTTGCTAGCAACCAAGCTCGACTGGGAGAGACTACAACACAAGAGTTGGCAAATGCACAGTGGCAGCGGCAAGCCTTGCGTACCTCAGCGATTGCCGGAGGAGCTATGGTCTGAGGCCCGGCAAGCCGAGGGTAGCGAGGACGGGGATGGGGAGGACGATGATGATGATGATGATGATGATGATGATGATGATGATGATGACAACGATGATGATGACAACGATGATGATGACAACGATGATGAGGATGGCGATGGAAAATAATAAGTCGATGGTTTTGACAATGAGGCTGTTTCAGGTGGAGTATCTCGACACACATATCAATCTTGCTGTGCGATATGGCGTCTGGGTTTCTTCTTGAGTCTATGCGGGGCGGAGTCGTGACTGATAGCTTGCCTACTTTGCTCAGCACTTAGCAAGAGGGAGATGTTTCTGGCAACTCACCATGCATATCGAATGCTATTAAAGGCATATTCGAGCAGAAGTTATACTTGGATACTTTCAAGGTCCTTGAGTGGTGCAATGCACAGAAGAGCCTCTGTCAGTCCTTCGCGAAACTGCAAGTCCCCCTGACCAGTTCCGTAGTGTTGATTGAGGGCCGCAAACTCTACTGAACGCGGGAAGTAGCCTGCAAATTCCCAATCGAGGAGACAGATTCGGTCTCCCACAAACACTATACTCCGAGGAGCAACGTCGCTATGCACGAAGACCATTGAAGTATCCTTTAGACAGAACTTGTGGTCTGTGCTTGTGATGCGGGAGTTGATATGCGTTCCAGATCTTCGTGTGTCGACACCATCGCAGACTCGTCCTGCGGCCACAGTGTCCCTGAGCACCTTCCACCATTGAGAGGGCCTGGAATGTTGCTCGTGAAGCTATGTAAATAGTTCACGGCTTTGGCGATGGCATTAATGGTTTCTTAGTCTCTGATGTGCGTTCTCTGGTGAACCGCGACATATCCCATGACAAAAACGTCTCTGCCTGCGGCATTGAAATAGCGATGTACCTCCAGTACTTGTACTATGTCGTGATCAAGCAAAGCGAAAACGTGTCGTTGATTTGCCACCTCAGCTGCTGTGACTACGCTATGTTTGACAACGTACTCACCGAAGCGTGTGAGTTTGTTCATGCCGGAAGACGCGAATTGGGACTCTGCCGCTAAACAAAGTTCCACAATCTCCTTGTCGTTTGGTAAATCCATACTGCTGCACCGTCTTGGCCGCAAGTGGGACGAGGAAAAACGCATGTATGTTTCAAATTTGTGAACGCCTGTGACAGCGGGCCACTATCCGAGCCGTCACCTCCGTGCCTCGGCCGTGGGAATGTTATTCGAGCGAGACTCATGTTCTCAGACGACAGAGCAGCACTTATATACCGTGCAGACGGCATGAAAACCAGGTTTGTCGGTCACTATTCCGAGCTTGACATGGATCAGTAAGACATGGATGACAGTTTCAAATAGCACAGTAAATGCATAGACTCGGAGCGGCTGGAGTGCTTTATTCGCGCCGCCAATCAATTCGCACAGGACGAAGAGAGTGCCGTTGTACCCAAGCGCTGGCTAGCGCTGTCCGACTTTAGCGCCAGCATCCGGATTGCCAGTCTGGCAATTCTATTCTCACGGCACCAGCGTGTGCCGAAGAATGGCGAAGACGAGGCGCAGGCAAGTGAATACTGCTCGCAGGAAACAGGATCATCTTCTAGAACACCGCTCCGTCGCATCAACAGGCGGGGAAGTCAAGGGGACTTGACCATGATAAAACAACAGATGACCAGGATTGAACAGATGTACAGGGCTCAGCTTGAGCAGCAACAAAAGCAAATGGAAGGGCAGAAAGAGGAGAGCGAGAAACAGATGGAGCAGCAGCAGCAGAAGCAGATCGACCTACTAGAAAGGTTATGGGATTGTTCTCAGAGTAGATAGTCAGATCGGCCTTGCCAGACTTCAGATACTGTATGTTGATAACATTGCACAGTGCAGTGAGACTCGCGCTATGATACCGGTGTGTGTTAAAAATCCTAGCGACACCTTTCAAACGTTCCATCATGCGGCCATCGACGCCATCTATGGAGAGGGGTGTATTCATGGTTTGCATCACGTATATACATGTGCTATCATTGGGTTGTGCGAACACAAACTACCATAGGCGGTTGAAACGATACGTAACTGCTAGCGAACGCAGTGTCCCACAACTATCGCCGTACACGGACTAGCCTTGCTGCTTTCAGCCACATCCATCATCACATCTGAGCAACGAGCCTCCATTCAGCACTGCGCCTGGTGTCCACTTAAGGTCTCGATCATACTCGTGGGGCGCGCCTCACCTACTCGTCCTGGGCCGCCTGACGTCCCATGACCAACGTGCCTGTCTGGAATACTACATTAGTCAACTACTCCTGCAATGAAGGAAGGACGAAACACGATCCCAGGTTACAGCGTGGTGTAGTGAACGACGACTGCTTCCCCTCCTACAAGATCGTGTTCGAAACGTAAGGAGCATAGCACATATGGTCAATCACGAGACCGAGCAGGCAAATGTAGTGCTTTGACGGCGCCATCTATGCTGAAGACGGAGGATCTTGTATCTCCATCCGGCCACAGTATCTATAGTCGTCATCGCCGTAGCTCGGCGAGGCACATGCAGAACGCTGGCGAGCATCACAGGGTAAGTTACCACCGGCACCACACGAGAGGCGCACTCGGGTTGTGGCAGGCGATCTGGTGAGAAAGCATCCCAAGCTAGGTTCGCCGGCACGCCAGGTTAGTGACGTCGGCGCTGTTTTCCATTGCATTCAGCTCTTATTCAACTGGGCGGCCGCGGGTGCTGCTTGGCGAAATTTTGTTTGTGAGAGACGCGCCCATGCACTACAGGACTGTTCGAGGCTGCTAGGAGTTGCGCATGCTGAGCATCGGACTGCAAGCTGTGATCAAGGTATGTCGTGCGCGCCCAACCATGCCATTATCTGTGCATGAACTGCTCTTGCCTATATCTATTTGCCCTTTGTCCACTCCGGTGCTGGCTGAGATACAGCCGTTCTGTCCAGTCGAACACGTTATCGTAGTCTATTCCTTCGCGGCCTGAAAACCCCCGAAAAAGCTTACGTAGACGCTTATAGGGTGGTCTCGATGTTTGGTGCAGTGTGTCCATAGCTCTGGCACCTGAAGCACTGCATGATCCTAAAGTTGGATTTGAAAATCTCTGTAGTCTTGAGCTCTGCCTTCCAGACTAGCCCCTTGTTGATCAATCTATTAGCCTGTTCTGCTGTGTTAAGCCAGAGGATAGCTGAGCTATGTGTCTGTCCTAGGTTGTGCTTCTTCTTCAGCCAAGCTGCTCTCACAAATTCGCTCCCAGGTGCTATGGCCTGGTTTCCCTTCTGTAGTGCCTTGAGGTGGCTCTCCTCTGCAGGGTTGAAGCTGAGTGGGATCCCATGCACTAGAACCTGAAATGCCTGGGCTGTCACCTTAGCTGATGGTGCAAGCTTCTCAATCCAGTTCCTAGTCTTCTCAAGCTCTTCCTTGGCCTCCTGCCCAGTTGTGAACACCTTAATGCTCCCACTCCCTGTCTGCTTGGCCCCAATGACCTCCTTCCTTCCAATCCTTTTTACTAGCTCCTCACAGGAGAGTCCTGCAATCTCCTTGCGCTCTTCTAGGTCCTGGATCCTGACTGTGACTCCTATAGGCTGTGCCCTGGATGCCACCCTTGCCCAGGTATTCTGCTGGTTCTGCTGTCCCTGGAGTGTGCTCCTTTGGAACTCTTTCCTGAAGTCTTTGATCTCCTGGAGGAGGAGGTTGGTGCTTGGTCCTTGCTGTTGTCTAGTGCTCTTGGCTTGGAGGATGGAGATGACTTGGGTAGCTTTCTGGAGCAGGACCTTGTATGCCCTGGCATGCAAATCCTGTCCTTCACAGGCTTCTATGATGTCCTTCTGGAGTGCTTGAACTGTCTGGGTGTCTAGGGTCTGGTGCTGCTGGTGTGGTGCCCCCTTCTGCTGTGGTAGGAACCCCTGAATCCCTCCTGTTCCCCTGGGCCCTCCTCCCCCGCCCTGTGTTTGTCCTCCTTCAATGTCTATCTCTTCCCCTCCACTCTGTTCGGTGCCTTGCTCCTTAGGTGTGTACAATTTTCCCGGGAAACTTCGTTCAGTAAAGGCCTATCAACTAACTATAGAAGCTATTATACCTAACAGTTTAGATTGTATTATAAAGAGTACGAGATAATTCCCCTCTAGATACCTCCATACTCTTTATACCTCCTCTAACTCCTAGATATTAGCTACTTTAGTCCTTAGAAAACAACCCTTTTAAAATAAAACTAGTACTTAATTAGAAATTACATCTTTTATGTTATAGAGGTAGACTTAATTGCAGCCTTCTACTAAGCCTTCCTAGCCTCCTCTACTTAAGTCAATATTTAAGTAGGCTTTATAGGCTTCAATTTACGTTCATTTAGTCTAGAGGCCTTATTAATACACTTGGATCTAGTGTTTAGGTCTTTAAGTAGGCCCTTATCTCAAGATTGATAGTATAGAAAGACCCTAGATAATACTAAGGAAGTGGAAAAGTAGGCTATTCTTACTAAGTAGAGGCTTAAAAGGTATTAAAGTAGCTTACTAACTCCGATTATTAAAACCCTTAACTAGCTTTATAAAGGTACTTAGTTATAGCTACTTTAGTAGTGTTACGGTTCCGTGCAGCAACACGTCTTTAATTGGCCGATCGGACGCCAATCTATAACGTAGCGAC
>JAVRRP010000710.1:0-14672 GCA_036872775.1 Oleoguttula sp. CCFEE 5521 | reverse complement strand
CGAAGCTTCGTGGTGATCAGCGAGTCCATCGGACGACTGGCTTTGGCATTGAACGAGTCAGGATATAATGACTGTGGTACGAGACCATACCTATGTGCACATATTGTTAGTATCTCGTTGTGTTCAGGACAAGGCCATTGTCTTACTTTGCTACAAGATTGACGAGCATGTCCCACTGTCCACCATCGCCAACCGGCGAACTACTCAACGTCGATACGAGACGCGAGTCGATGTCTTGGTCTGCTGTCAGCAGTGTAGCTTCCAAGAAGTAGTTGGCCTTCTCTACTTTGTCCCAGAAGAACAAGTAGGCTTGGCTCAACTCGAACTTTTCTAGCTTGTACTTCTTCGACAAAGCAATGCGGAAGACGTTCGTGGCCGCGAAGATCCAGCATCGGCCGCTGGCCCTTTGATTCGTGACAGGCGCGATCTCTTGTGGAATGGAGACGTTGAACACCTGGCGATCAGCGACGATCGTCGATGGCCGCTCAAGCACGGCATTGATGTTGTTCTTCGACAAAGCAGCTAAGCTTAGTTGGTTCTTCGGGTCTTTCAAGATGTCCACAATGTACTCTTGTACTCGAGTCGCGGACACAGTACTCAGATCGCGAGATGACAACACACCACGCGTGATCGACGATGGCTTGCCATGAGAGATCCGGACAGCGTCAAACTTCTCATCCAGAGTTGTGTATGGCGGCGGCTCAATCGCGACTCGACGAACTGGACGCTCCACTGATTGTGCGGCGCCCATATTGACGCTTCTCCAGACGTCTCGGTGTGATCCTATCGCTACTATCTGCTTAGCTGCGCATGTGGGATTCTACCCTGCGATGCTCGTGAGATGGTCTAGGAGAATGTTTTCTAATGGAAACAGAGCACGCAGCAATTCGAGGTTCTGCTCTAATTTACGAGAGTGCATTGATAGAGAGAAGACTTGAGATGGTACGGAATCGTGTGCTTGCTATCGCCAACAGCCATCGATGTGGTTGGTGCCGGATTGGGCAGGTCGCACAGAGCTTGAGCACAGACATCAAGTGAACACTGGTCAGCTCCGCGAGGCATGAGTAGTCAGTCGGTCACGATAACAGTGTGACGACGCCAGTTTGACGAGAGTAGTAGCATCTGTGTAAGCTGCTATTGTGCAAGGCTACAACAGAGCAAGGTTATTAGCAGAACAATTAAACAAAATGTAGAATGCAAGGCGCCAACTCATTCCCGAGCCGCGTGGTATGAGGCTTGGCGGTCTTCTCGACTTCCTCCTTCTCCAATACACTTGTTTTCCGTGACCTTTCCCTTAATTTCCATCAAACCGGACAAGTTGACACCTGTCGACCACTTCCAGCTCCGTATAACTCCATTTCACTCCAGCGTTCATCTGTCCGCTACGTTCCGACTTCCCCGATTGCCTGTCCCATATATTCTTCTAGCCATCGACATCTACGCTGCCTTCTGACCGACGACACCGCCACTCATTACCAATCTCAATCTCTTTGTCGGCGCGGCTTCGGTGTCACAACCTCTTGCGGGCACTCTCGGGATCAGCTTTAGTCGCTTCGTTGGCTCCGCACCACTGCTGGTAACAGAATCATCCTCAGCCTTCCGCTTCCTCCCTCTCGAGCTGGCGTCATTCATCTCACTTGCTGTCAACGGCGATCCTTGCACTCCAAGTGTGCTCGCGCCCTTCGTCACAATCTGATCGGACACCAGATTGGTCACTGTGGCTTGCGCTGACTCAGACTTGGCGGGTGAGCAGGTGAGCGAACCGAATAGCTGGCTGAACTTCGCCTGGCCTTGCTCTGACTTGAAAGCGAGGACCACCATGCACGGCTCTTTCTGCTCCTGAGCAGGGAGCGTGTCGCCTTGCTGCTTGACGCTTGGTTTATGGCCGTTCGGAACGGCAGATGACGCTGAGCGAGTCGGTCGGACCTTCTCGGTCGGACGTGACAGGCGCTTCGGCCGGGCTATACCGTCGTCAGGTTGAGCATTCGGTGCAGCTGGTGGGGCTGTCTGATCATTAAGTTGAGGGGACGTATGCGCTCCCGAGAAGCGTCTTGAGACGGCACATTTGCCTGCAGCGACATGTCCAGACCGCATTCGCCTTGGAGCACCAGCGTCTCGAAGACTTGGAGCGTCCACCATGTCGATTTGCAGATCGCGCATATGACGGAAAGCTGGGCGAGGTACGATCGTCGGGGACTTCGAGTCGGTGCGCGCCACAAACGGTGCCTTCGAGGCACCGGTCTCGCACGATGCACTCACCTCAGATGACTTTGTATCCGTACGTGCACGCACATGCGCTGTCGTGCTGTACTCTTTCTGGTCTTTCGCTTGCTTTTGGCGCCCTTTCTGTACGACTTTTGCGTCACGCGGCGCGAGCGTGGCGGTCAGGCTGGCTTTGAGGACCCTCAATCTGTGCTTGTTGTGGACAATCGCTGCTGCGACCTGCGCCTCAGTGCCTTGCGCAGCAAGAGTCGCATCGACCATGTCGTCGTCGTCTTCTTCATCAGACGATTCGTATTCGTAGTCGCGCAGCAGCTCACAAGCCTTGCGCCTGGCTGGCAACGAGATCTGCTCACCCTTCGGGACATAGGGCTGTAGGTCCTATCTGCTGGTGTGCTCGGCTGCCATCCGGCGCGCGATCAGCTGGTAGACTTTGCGATCCTGCTTGACGGTGCGGTCCAGCAAGTCGTCCAGGTACTTCATACTTGCGGAGAAAGTCGCACCTGCGTGGCTGAAGCATGCGGGCCCAATGACTGTGAATGCGCCAGTTTGGGTATGGGCAAACTCGGGAGACTCGTGCGGGAACGTGAACTTGACTGCGCGACCGCGGCATGGGGTCAGAACGTCTGGGGTATTCTTCTCTTTGTTTGCTTCCTTCTTTGCTGCCTTTCTCGGCGATATCGCATGCTGTCTCTCATTCCGATCGTGGAGGGCTTCTATCTTCCTTGTACACCTGCGCTCTCTCTGTGGTCTCTCCATCTCTTCGCGCTCCGGATGGCGGTGTTGACCGGGAAGGGTACGCGGTTGAAAGAGGTATGTATGTATGGTGGCGGTTCAGAGCTTCATGCGATAACTTTGTGCGATCGCAAAGGCAGGTAGCTAACTTGTTGGTGGTGCAGATGGAAAAGTTATATCAAAAAGGTCGAATCTGACACGCAGTGTGCGAAGAAGGTGTCCTGCGTCGTACAGTGCTGCTATACTGTCTCCCTCAAACTGCAAAGTTTTGGGATGTTGATTTGAGGACGGACGGAATATGGGGCACGGGCCGCCTTTAAGTGAATGAGAGTGAACCGCCTTCAAGTGAATGAGAGTGACCCGATTTGCACACAGTCACTGCCAATCCCACGGCAAGACCCGCTGCTCTAACTCCAGCGGAGTGTCCTCGACACGGCGGAACCGCTTCCAAGAGGTAGATTTGGGTGGTATATAGGTAAAGTGGGAGCGGTAGGGAGGGTGCGCCTTGCCTTTTGGCAAAAGTCCCGCCCCTGATATACCTACTAACGCAGGCACCGACAACAGCAGGACTCAAAGTCTCACACACGACAAAGACGAACTTTCTGTGGATACAAGCGCCATCTGCGACACAGTGACTGTCGAGAGCGATGGCAGAATTTCCGGTGTTCACGCGGAGTTGGTGCCAATGCAACGCATGTAGACCATAGCGAGCAGCTGAAACAAAGATATCTCGACAATGCAGATGTTCCCACACAGAGTTTGGTCCTTTGCGCCACTGCTGCTTCAATCAGACCTCATGCAAAGCCTACCGCTGCTGGCAGCCACCGCCTGAGTTGTGGCAACAGTTGCAAGGTCTCCGATATGGAATGCCGACTGCAGCTCGACGCTTCTCAACTGCACGAACGCCGATAAGAGATGAGCGCGATAAATCGAGCATAGTCGACCCTACCTATCTCTCTCCGCCGCTCTTCGATGGAGAGTTCACATCGCGATGTGATCGATAATGGCACAGCCGACCTTCAGACACTTGGAAGAGTAGAGATCCCAGCCAAGTGCAACGCGTTTGCGACTGCTTGCGAATATTGCATTGCAGACTCCCCTAATCCGAGCAACGGAATTGAGGCAGTGCTCGGTGGAGTTTTGGGCAACTGTACGCGCCGACTACGTCTCTACTGACAACGGTGACTCAGCGTAGCGCTACTGACCATAAAGTGCCAATTCATACAAAGCGCAAGCCCTACCTGATGCCAATCGACTCGAAAAGTGCATCCGTGCTCGGCATACCTCCAAGTAACGACTGTAGCAGCTCGCTTTCGTCCACCGAACTACGCTTCTCCAGCACGGTGCGGCGGTAGCGCAGACCTGCTTCCTTGCTCATTGGATCTTGCTTGAAGACGGTGGCAAACATGTCGCTCGAGTAGACCTGTGAGCTGTGGAAGAGTATCAGCGTCCGCACGAAAACCTGAACATTGGCAAGGCGACAGGGCGGCGATGCACTCACGCAAGATACACATACAGCCCATCGACAGTGAACCACATTGTCTGATCCGCTTGCGCAGGCACCAGCTCTCTAGGCATGTCGAATCCGAACGTCTTGCACGCTGTCATGTGCCATAACAGCGTAGTATCGAGGGCATCGACAGCTTCAGCGGTCTCGGGAGCAGCCAATGCAAGCTCAAAGAGGCTTACGTTCGCGAGACCAAGAGTCCGCACGATGCTCTTTGCCTGTTTGCTGCGGATCAGAGCATCAATGAGGTCTTCAGGTAGGGAGACCGGCTGTGCAGTACCGGCCTTCGATCTGCCGGCGTCGACATCCGCCCGCCACGCCTGCATGTATTCCGGCGACAAGTCCGAGTATGCCGGCTTAGCAGCCAGAGAGTTCTAGGATACCAGCACCACTCTTCAAGCATCTGACTTGGCGCCTCGTTGAAGTCGCCACAAGAAGCACCGCTAAATCTGGCATACTGCGTCTGTGAGACCAGATCGTGCATAGCGTGACCGAGCTCGTGGAACAGGAGAACGACCTCCTTGTGGCTTAGAAGGCAAGGCTTGTGCTTCGTGGGCTTGTCAAAGTTGCAAACAAACGCCGTTGCAGCATACTTGCGGCTGCCATCTATGTCTGTGTAGGCCTGCTTCCTGTCAGTATCAAGTGAATATTACAACACGGAGAGTGCACTCACCGGGCGAACAGGCTGGTCGGAGAATCCAGATCGCTTGCCTTCACGGGGGTACATGTCCATATACAGCCAGCCCAGAAACGTGCCGACGCTACCACTCGAGCTACTGGTGTCCCAAACCGCAAAGACCTGCACTCCATTCTGCCAGATGAAAGCGTCACCGTTCCCATCACTGGCCGAACGGTCTCTATCGCTCTCACCGGATTCTTGAAATGAGAGGCTCATCACATGCTCGAAGATGCCCAGCATGCGAGTCACCGTCTCTTCCAGAGCGAAGTACTCGCTGATGGTCATGCCATCGAGGGCGTAATCTCGCGACAGGAGCTTCTCTGAGTAGTAGTGGCGATCCCATGAGTAGAATTTGGGATCGTTGTCCTCCTCATGCCGACTCTTGAGGTCGCTCCGCTTTATCTGACGGTACGTACTGAGAACAATATCTCTAACAGGTTGAAGGCTATTAACAGTGTCCTCGAAGAAACGCTGTATCTTCATAGGATCGGTGTCTATAAGTCCTGCCATTCGTAAGCTGCCGTAACTGGCATGCCTAAGCAGCTTTGCCTTGTCGAGTCGCAAAGCCGTGATCTGCCGCAGCAAAGGCACGTTTGCCTAGCAACTATTAGCGGCGGATTCGTATACACGCCACCTAGTGTGGCTGCTATGGACATGCTGCAGAATATTGTGGACCATACTGCTATCAAGTAGCACACGACTTTTACCCCTCTAGCTATTTACGGGTACACCACACCTCCGCAGTATCATCGCAGCGGTCTATGTACTCTCGCTCGAGCTTAGCAAGATCGGCATTAAAGGCTTTCAGGCGAGCATGCCCATCGGCTGATAATGAAAGACCGTTTCGCTCCGAGCTGGATAGAGACTTCATCAACCAGGCTTGAGACTCGGGGTCGAGCAGCTCACCGTTGGCACGCACGGCGATCAATAGATCATACACATCTTGCCGGGTGGCAGTATCGGTGTCGAAGTCGCCGAACAAAGAGCTCGCCTTCAGCGACGCTTCACGAATAGTCGCATCCGCGCTGACTGCCGCGTAGAACTCGATCTGCTGGCGCTCGTAGAGTCGAGCATTTTCCTCTCGAATGAGAGGCAGCAACGTGTTGGCGAAAGTAGCGGTCTGGCGTGTGACGGTCGTCACAACACCGTTCTGGACCTCCCGAGCTCGTTCAAGTAGGCGGTTTGTATCAGCCAGTAGTGACTCGGCGCTAGCACCGAACAGTGCAGGTCTCGTGGGAGGAAGGGTCCTTGTCCGAGACTGATCGGTAGTCATGTCCCGCAGTGTGAGGTCGTGCAGATGCCGTCAGGTCCTTGATGGCTCTCTAGAACTGTCTGAGAAGCAAATATATCTATCGAATATGAAGTATCGCACTGCTCCAGGCATTGTATCACCTGCAGGTTGGTAATCGCAATATCTTAGAGAGACGTTTACTCAGGTAGCATGGGTTACTGTGCCGTACGCTTATTATCTAGCTCCATGCACGCGTTAGGATCCGGCAGGTGCATTATCACATCCCGAATGGGCTCATTCTGTTCACTTAAGACGATTTCCCATCGCACACCGATTCACGCGCGTGTGAATGAACATCCATGTTGCTTTGCGCGGAGCGTCAGTGCAGCGAAGCTTGTAGGAAGCATCATGACCATCAACATGCAGGAGTCTCAACGGAAGTGCCAACGGATGACTGAAGGGGAGATAGCAATATGACGAATGATCGTTGCGGATATACTCAGATCTGATCACTCGAATCTAAACTATGCAGCAGTACTTATCCGGTTCACCACAGAGGGCAGAGCATTGCTCCAGTCAATGCGAGGGCACTGCAGGCAAAGAGTCTCTCGGCCACTCCTTGTCGACGAAGCCGGGCTTGATCATGATATCCACACAATCGAAGAGCTCGGCTCAAATCCAGCGTCAGCCAGGCGATATGCGCATACCGAGGAGGTGAAAATTCAGCCGATATGTGTCCGGACAGAGCTGCCATGCTACCACTCAATCTGGAGCATGACTTCACGAATTACCCGTGACCTGCGCCGGCTCTACACACTCAGGTTTGCTCTTCGCCGAGAGTATTTGTGCAACGCCGTCGACGATATCCCCCAGATTGGGCAAGACCTGCAATTTGGACTGCAAATCGGCGACCTGTTGTTGCAGACTTGCCAATTGGTGCTGTAATTGTATTGTGCCATCACTGGGCTCGACCGACGGGTCCTCGAGACTGTTGGTAGAACTCAATGCAGACATTGGCTGTCTGCCAAAGCCAAGACCACTGTTCCCCGGGGCAGAGGAGCCAGAATTCATAAGACATCCGACTGATGAGTTAGACTGACCACTAGCAACGGCAAGACGAGTTTTTTCCCAAGCCATCTGCCAACGAGCCACCGGTGACGTGGCCTGTGGTCCCAGAGAGTGCGAACGTGCTTGGGACCGGTTTGGAAAGAGGACGTTGTGGTGACGGTAAATGAGAGGTGTAAGGGTACTCTGTAGGGGTTGGCGAGGACTGAGACGGCTTGCATGCATGATAGAAGCCAGAGGGGGAAAGAATGGGGTCCGGGACGACAGGCATGCCAGGCCCCGCAAACGTTTTGCCGACCTCTGAGTGTGATCCAGAGAGTGCTGACCACTTCTGACGATAGCAAGGCCGACTGCCATGCTCGTGATAGTGGCAGGTATCGCCCATGTAAGCGACCGCGCAAGGTTTGGCACCTGCTATACGGGACTGAGATTTGCTTTCGCCATACTCCGACAGGAAGTCCGGATGACTGTGGCAGAGCTCGTTATCGAGCCAGGCGGCGGTACCGGAATGATAGTAGACGTCCAGCCACAGCCAACGTAACGCACATTTGGTGGGTGTGCCCTCGTATATTAGTGGGGTCAGTTGTACATCGAAAGACGCCTCAGCTGGGAGTTTCTCGATTATACCGTCAATCACAGCGTCCTTGAAGTCGCTATCCATAATCTTCTCACCCAAAACGTAGGCATTGACGAGCACTTCGTATTCGCGTATGTCACACTGAGCGTTTGAGCGATGAGACATTGTTCGCAGATCGCCGTAGTACACCCACCTTTGGTATACTGCAAAAATCCCGAGATCGTCCACGGGCAGCTTCACGAGGTTGGTCTGCGCCTCTTGCCATCCGCCGGTCAATGCCAGGCGAACAAAGTCGGATCCCGATTTGATGATCAGCTCGTGGATAGCAGATCGGCATCCGACCTTGCCCACCGCGAACACGACAGCGTCATTTCCTATACTAGCAATCTGTCAGCTACCAGCTGCACAAGGCGATATATGCCAATGCGTTACCTTGAGCCTGGTGCGTTGTATGACCGGAGAGACGACACCGATGCGATCGGACCTTCGCCGAAAGGAAGTGTAGCCGCCCACATCGAGAGGCCAGCCTTGCAGTCAGTTTCAGATTGAGTGACAATTGTGCGTGACCGCTAGTCGCGCAGTCGGATCTCCTCGAATGACTTCCTCGCGTAAGTCGGGTGCGCGTTGATGGAAAGAAGACGGCGCATTCGTGGTGGTAGGGTAAGTGATCGACAAAGTATGGACCTTCAGGAACGCACTTTAGATATTGAGTATCTACCACATGTATCGGACGATGCTGTCCGGGAGTAGGCGTGCTTGCCATATTGTACGCGAAATGCTCAAACCGACAGGTGTAGACTACAGGTGCGACGCAAGTCAATCTTTCTGAACAAACACTCACTCGACATGCGCGTCTGGCCTGGGTGAAGTCACTGTAGATGGTGAGCGTGGCACTGGGTATCACTACCGTGGCGCGGGTTCACCAGGGGTGAAGTTGATTCATCCCCCAGTGGGTTGAGACCGTGTGCTGGATCGTTGAGAGACAGGCTGTTCGCAGCTCAGTGTGCAGGCCGCGTGATGGTGAGACTACCGTGCGTCACGTCGCATGCAGAGTCAAACGTGTGTCGGTTGTGGCGATTGAGGAAGCAGAAAGTGCACAGCGACTGCGGCGAAGTGTTCGAAAGTATTGCGGGATCATTCCGCGTCGACGCCGAACCCCATCCACCCTCCAGACAAGTATTCAAGCATCAACTCTCCAGGCCTGCGTACAGCAGCACTTGCTTGACATGTGTCGTCACGGCTACTCATAATGGATCCTCTGTACGAGATCCTCGCGCCGTACTTCGAGCCAGACACATCCACCTCGTCCCGTCCAATCCCCAACACCGCCTCGTCCACAAACTACCTCTCCAGGCTCAGTACGCTCTCCCTTTCGGACCTCACCACGACTGAGTCGGCCTCGTTGCTCCATGCCGCGCAGTCTCATGTTCGGAACCTTCAGGCGCTCTCAAAGCGATCCCACAGGACTGTGATCAGCTCTGCGGGACATCTCGAGAAACTACGGGATTTCCTCCCTGGCTTCACTACGGGAGCAAATAAATTGCAAACCGACTTACCAGCCCTCGAGACTGCAGCATCAGCTTTCAATCAGAAGTACGACCGGAGTAGTGACAATGAAGTGCTCGACCGGCGGAAACGTGCAATGCTCTTGGCGAGAAACGTGGACCGCGTGAGCGATGTGCTCGAGCTGCCTACGTTGCTATCTTCGGCCGTGGCAGCTGCACAAAATGCTTCTACGACGGCTTCAGCATCAAGTTCGACTACTTCATATGCATCTGCACTCGACGTCCATGCACATATCAAGCGACTGCACACGTTGTATCCGAAGTCCGAGCTGGTTTCCGATGTGTCAAGGCAGGGTGATGCAGAGATTCAGAATCTGACAAGCATTCTCATCGGCACTCTACAAAGCCTTGGCCTGAAGCTGGCGTCTGCTATGAGGACCATCGGCTGGCTTCGCAGGGTGGCGCCAGAGCTGACGGAAAGTTTTGATCACCCGTCAAACGCACCACTCTCGACTAAGTCATTTGACATCACTACGAAGCAGCAGAATGACGATGGTCCACTGGGTACGCTGTTTCTGCTATGTCGGCTGCGGACCTTGCATGTGACCCTCGAGGCGCTGGACCCTCTTCGCGAACTGGCCGATCACGAAACGACCTCATCGACAGGTAGCCAGAGCGAGCGCTATCTCAAGCGCTACATCGAGATCTTCCGCGAGCAGAGCTTCAACATCGTGAGCATGTACAAGAGCATCTTCCCAGGTGGTCTGCCCGTGATTGAAGGTGGAGACGGTGCATCTGCACGAAGTCCCGAGACTTCTTCCTCCCCTTCACCTGTGGCATCTTTCACTTTGCATTTGGCTGAGATGATGATCGCGGCCTTGCGCCGATACATGCCCAACATCACAGACAGATCTACCCGAGAATCGTTGCTCACGCAAGTGATCTACTGTGCAGGCAGTTTGGGTCGGTTGGGAGCTGACTTTGGCATGATGCTGGCTATGCTGGAAGAAGAGCTTGCTCTGGCAAGTGAGAGTGCTGCAAATGACGGTGAGCCTGAGTGGGCGGCGGTGATGAAGAAGCATCGTATACAGGCCGGACGACTTGAAGTGCTCGCACGTGGTGTCGGGAGTGGTGCGAGGAAGAGTAGTCTGGACGTGCACTCGCCTGGTGTAACGGCATCTGCTAGTGGGTGATGGGATGCTGGGGTGGCCTGCTGCAGAGCCTGTTGCACAGGAAGACATCAAAGACGCCTGGTAACAATCGGAGCATGGAATCTGGTTCGCCATCGTTGATGTCAAGACTCTCACATCTCTCGAGGAACTGGACAAAGTGACGAGGGTGATACACACTACCTTGCGACATCGCTCATGATGAAGAGCCGCCGATGAGAGACATTGAATTATGATCTGATCAGTGCACGTCTTGTGATCTCTGCGCGCCGTGGTCGTGTAGAAGCAGTCTGTCTGTCCTGCCGTCCATAGCATGTGGTGAGACGGTTGTGGTCTCACACAATTCGCCGCTATGTATCACGCAGTGCTGACGCCACTGGATGCAGAGACGCTTGCAGGACTTTGTAGCTGCAGTGTCCACCGGCACGCTAGGCCCAGTCTAGGCTATTGTAAGACAACAGCCTCACAAGATCAGAGGCTAACTGAGAATCGCGCTCTGGTCGTTGTTGCCACTCAATTACTGTTGGTAAAAACCGTAGTCTGATGAAGAGCACTATGATGAGCGGCCTCGAGAGGTTGATCAGAGAAATCACTTGATCGGTCTTCAGATCGGGTTTCAAGCATCTTTTTGTTCCTCGTGCCATGCGTTGGGCTTCTAGCTGTGTGCAAATCATTATTCGCCTATCTCCGCGCCTTCCAGACTCTGACACTGATTCGATTGGCTGATTTGAAAAATCGCATCGCTCTTTCACCGCGTTTGTGAGAATTCTGAATTGACAGTAAGGGTCCTAGTTGCTTGTTTGCTCTCTTCTACCGATCTCGAGCGATACAATCACTATTACAGGTACACCTATAGGAGCATAGGGGTGGTCGGACCTTTGGAGAAGCGCAATTCTTAAGATTCATGTTTGCTGTCGCATACGCCTTCCCGTGTGACTCTGACCACCTTCGATCATGCATGACCACGCGCCAGATCGTGGGTGCAGTAGGACCTACTTGTCTCCTCTTGATGTGCCTCTCCGCAGTGGAACTGCTGCTCCAGTCCAGGCTCGTGGCGTGATGTCGAGCCACATGCGACGGTGTATACAAGGGAGAGTAATACAATTGGAGTCCGTGAACTGTTCAAATGAGTGATCGTCGAGACACCCGCCAGTGGGCGATTTCCAATGCGCACGAGTCGGCAGCTACAGCGGAGCCGGAGTCCATCGTCTCACTCGTGAATGCGAATACGATCTTCGATCGGCATGGGAAGTGAATGGTTCAAGTGCGGTCTGATCAGCCGCGCGGGAAGAGAAACTCAAAGGTGCTACTTCGGCGCCTACCGCGTGATGGCTTGGCAGATGAACAGAGTGACATCGACTGTGATATTGTAAAGATCGAGTCTTCACGAACATGGCTCGAGCACAAGACTACACGCGTCGATTTGGCTAGGCCCTTCGAATTCAGAGCAACAATCACCATTTTTGCTGCGCGACATACGGAGCGACGTCATTCAATTCACGACGATGCTTGTCTGTTGACTTGCTGCAGCATTATGGAACGGGAGAGGTCTCGGTAATAGTACCCGGAGACGATCCCCTGCACACCGTTACATCTGATCGGCTTCCCCGGGCAGACCCCGTTGGAGTCGCGATGCAATAGAGAAGACAAGGTTCCTTGGCTGCCACGACAGGAACGATGTCACTTCGACTAATGGTGGTCTGGGCCACAAGGAGCTTTTCACCTATGTGTACGACAGACTGGTTCTGAGAGGGCAATTCCCTCTGCTCGTGCAGCACACCATGCCGTTTCTCTGCTTCAGCTACCGGAACCCACACCGGACACTGGTCACGCTCATCATCCATCAAACGTCGTCTGCAGTCGGGCTTGGCAGCACTTTATGGCCCCGCATCCTTGCCCCCCCGCACGCCTTGCATGCCGGAAAAACGCCTCTGACGCAAGCCACGTAGCCGCGTGCCGAGTGCTTGCATAATCTGCGACAGCACTCCATATCGCTATCACGTACTGTGGATCGACTCCGTCTGTAATCGCGTCTCCGCAGGATGCATGGGGCCAAGCTATTCTCCGCACATGCTCGTGACTCCACAGGGGTCCTGGGGTGCTTGGGGCACTTGGCGGTTGGAGGTGTGGAGTGCGGCGCGTGTGGTGCTGGGGTTCTTAAGAATGAGCTCATTCCCTTGCTGCCCAAAGGGTAAAGGAATTTTTCAACTCTTGCCGTGTATTTCTTAGCACTGTTCGTTGGTGCTTAATTGATCACTGCGCGCTATTGCTGTGATCCCACGAGAGTTGGTTTACCATGTCGGACAAAGAGCTCAAGAATGGCTCGCCGCCATATTCGGCTCATAACGAGAAACATGGATCGAACTCGCCGCCATTGAAGGATGAATTTGGTCCAGATCCCGCGCGTCGCGTGTCGGTGGCTATGAACATCGTCGAAAACCCGTTGACAGTAAGTCGCGAGTCCACGAGGTCGTACCAGCGTGACATCTAACGTATGACCACTCCTACAGCGCACCTCTCGCGAACAAACAGTTGTCGACGCCGAGGCGTTCTGCAATGCCAACGAGATGGGCGAGCACGCCGCCTTGTTCGGCCGTGCGGCCTTGGTCGCACGTGATGGATATAAAAATGTACCGGGCCTGAGCGAGGACGAGAAGACCGCCTTGGAATACGAGCATGGCCACAAGTGGCATGGCCCAAAGATGCTATGGTACTCCATTGGCCTCTGCGCTATTGGCGCGGCCACCCAGGGCTGGGATCAGACGGGCAGCAACGGCGCCAACTTGTCCTTCCCTGAGGAGTTTGGGATTGCTGGCAAAGGGCGCGACGCCTGGATCGTCGGTCTTGTCAACTCCATCATCTTCTTAACTGCTGGCCTGATGTGAGTGTGGTATTGTGGATGTTCACTCGCGGCGCATTGCTGACAGTTAGCAGCGGCGCCTTCATCACTGATCCTCTCAACAAGTATCTTGGCCGCCGAGGCGAGATCTTCCTGACGGCAGCTTGCTTGACTGCGACACCAATCGGCTCTGCCTTTGCTCAATCGTGGCAACAGCTTTTCGCAGCACGTTTTGTGATGGGCATTGGTATCGGTGCCAAAAAGTGAGCAGACTGAAGACTAGGTTCGATTTGCAAGATACAACGCTGACAACTCTTATTCAGCGCTACCGTACCGATTTACTCTGCTGAGATGGCGCCTGCTCGCGTACGTGGAGCTCTCGTCATGTTCTGGCAATTGTGGGTCGTGGCAGGCATCTTCCTGGGCTTTGCTGCCAACGTAATCGTGAAAGACACAGGCGCAATCTCCTGGCGACTCCAGGTGAGTTTCACCAATACATGACATTGTATGACTTGTCGCTGACAATCTGGTAGTTGGGAAGTGCCTTCATCCCTTCGTTTGTCCTCATGGTAAGTCCTGTCACCTCCTATCCACATGAATTAACTAACGTCGTTGCAGCTTGGCATCTGGTTCTGCCCCGAGTCGCCTCGTTGGCTGATGAAGAACAATAAAAATGCGCAAGGCTTCAAGTCAATGAACACATTGCGCGCTCACCCAATCATCGGTGCTAGAGATTACTACTACTCGTACGTGCTGTACCAGGAGGAGCTCGCCATCGCTCGCGGCGACTCTTATTTCAGCCGTATGAGAGATATCTTCACTGTTCCGAGGATCCGACGCGCGAATTACGGCGCCTCCACCGTCATGCTTGCCCAGCAGATGTGCGGCATCAACAGTAAGTGCTGAACATAGCCGAGTGAGCGACTCTTGACTAATATGGCTCTAGTCATCTCGTTCTACTCCTCCACAATCTTCAGAGACGTTGGCTACACTGCCACCCAAGCGCTCTACGCTTCCCTTGGATATGGCGCCATCCAGGTGGTCTTCACGTAAGTTATCCTTGCTCATTGCAACGCAACAATTTACTGATAGAAGTGACAGAATCCCGACGCTGTAGGTCAACCCACCCATATCGATCATATTCG
>JAVRRP010000709.1:0-14679 GCA_036872775.1 Oleoguttula sp. CCFEE 5521 | reverse complement strand
CACCCTTGCACCTGCCGCTGCCGACCCTTAGAGTGGGCTATAGACCGGTAAGCCTCATCATTTCTCTCATTGTCAATTGATTTCATCCCCACTTTCTGCTCCAGACGGCATGGCCAGGCGCAGACAGAGTACCGGGCCCAATCCGACCACACCGAGCACAGTCGCAGCGTGGGCTGCTCAACCTCCATATGCGGGTATACTCGGTCTGCCGACTGAGCTCCGACTCTTGATCTACGAGTACGTCTTCGCCGAGATCAAATCGGAAGAGATTACAATCTGCTATACCCAGCATCAACGGAGGAATGAAACGGACCAAAGACCGATGAAATGCTTCCTGGCCATATCACGCATATGTCATGTTCTCGCGACAGAGGCCAGCTCAATGCTATTTGGGGCAGCCTGCCTCGTCTTGACACCAGAGACGCTGGGTTCCTACTCACACATACCGTAGGCAAGCGTTCCGGCGTACTACTTTCAAAGACCGAAACGGCGACCCTCATTCGCACTAAGTTCCGCCGTGCGGTCTATCATCTGCCCTCCGACGCTCTCCGCGATGCAGCACTTCTAGCCGCTACCGAGGGTCTTATCCAAGACCTGGATTACGGCGCATGGCTAGTTTCTGTTCAGCTTCCGGTCCATTCCTGACTACGCTCATGCAACGAATCTGGCGGGCTTGGAAGCTTTCATCACTCGGGCCTATGTTGGCATTAGGTGTTCACGTGTGATCACTATCAGCTGGTGGCTCGTATATGATCTGCCGGTGCATGTGTCTGACCAGCGAGAGCGTCTCTTGAAAGGTCTAGTGGAGACGTTGGGTGCATAAGTCTTTCGGTATGCTGGTAGCTGCGGAAAATTGACAATGCGATAGCGAGCGTAGACGCGGCTGTGCCTTTTGATCCGCCCATCACCGGGCGGTGAGGAGAGACTGATCAGGATCAGCTTGCGGGCATTTTGTGTTGGTTCGGATGAAAAATGCACGCCGTCCCGTTCAAGGAATCGCCGACTTTCCATACAAACACTACACAGCAGTATACCCTCCATCGGCCCTGATATCCGTCCCCGTCGTATAGGAGCTCGCATCACTAGCAAGATACAAGTACGCTCCCTTCAACTCGCCTGGCTCACCCTCCCTGCCCATCGGGATCTTACCTCGCCAGATCGCCTTTGTCTCGGGCGGGATGAAATTCGAGATCTCGGTGTTCATATAGCCTGGGCTCACCGAATTTGCTCTCGCAAACTTCACCCACTCCACAGCCAGCGACCGCACAAGATGGATCACGCCAGCTTTCGCCGCGTTGTATGCGGACTGCAGCTGCGGGATATTGGCGATGTGGCCGGACATGCTGGCTGTCGCTACGAATGAGCCGCCGCTGTAGTTCTGCAATGTCTTGCTGGCGGACGCAGTGTACTGGCGACGCCAAACGTCACCAGCGGCTCGGGCGCAGTAGAAAACGGAGTCCAGATCTGTCGAGACGACGTTATGGTAGTGCGAGAGCTCGCCATCGATCATGCGGCCTTGGGTCCATGGAATACCAGCATTGGCTACGAAGATGTCGAGACGGTTGTTGAATTCTGAGACCTGAGCTTCGATGGCATCTTTGACTGCGGACGCGGATGTTACGTCGACTTGGTATGCACGAGCTATGAATTCATCAGTTCTGATGGACGGGCACGGGGTAGATAAGATCAGACACACCCTTGACACCGAACTCCTTCTCAATCGCAGCAGCCTTGTCAATAGCATCCTTGTTCGAATGATACCAGATCGCCACATTTGCCCCAGCTTCGGCCAATGCTCGAGCGACTTCGAAACCTATGCCAGCTCCTGCGCCTGACACAATGGCAGTCTTGTGCTTGAGAGAGAATAGCTCGTGGATACTACTCGACTTCGGTGCGGTTGTGTTGTATTCGTGGAAGATGCCATTGTGCATTGACGCATCTTCGGGCGAAGTTGTTGGGGAGGGCTTCTTGTCCTCTGCCTTGAGGCTGGCCAGGTGATTGGGTATGCCGCGAACCATGATGATTGTTACGTTGCTGTTTCACTTCTTGAAGAGAGTATTGCTCCGGCTACTTGTACTCGCTCTGATCCCACCTTCCTCAACGGTGTCGTGATCCAGCTTAGTCATGTCGATGATGCGATGCCCTGCCTCCTCTCGAACCTGATCCTCTCACGGCATGTATGTCCATCCAGAACATCTCATCATCAAGTCCATCAAATTCATCATGAATAGCGATAATATAATGCCTCGCATGACATATTGAAAGATTCGTGCTGCAATTCATGGGTGACTGAGCTGGTAAGTACCACGAGGGCGTGGGAGATGTGTCTCCGCCCAACAACGTAGCCCTGCGAAATGGCTTTTCTCGTGGATGTTATTGAGGTTGAGGACGCTGTTCCGATCGCCATCGCTGCGAGTGAAAGCGGAAATGGACTGTCCCCACCGGACAATCGAAGAGACGGCCGCGATATACGAGGATAACACCATACTGTATCACCGACCGGAAAGATCGAGACTAAAAGACTAGCATGTGAGTCAAGCAACAAAGGTAACCCGGAGCCCATGCATTGGCTGCTACGTTACGATCCGAAGCCATGGTAGTATCGCCCGTTCCTGTTGCTTTCCTTCCGTCCATGTCGATACTCACAGTGACGAGCGATGTCTTTCTTCCTGGCGTTGGACGCTCAAGAGCGCTTTGTATGCGAACAGTACTACACAAACTTTCCATTAGTACGTCTCAAGCATGGAGTGTTCTCGACGTCCCACCCTGCACACTGGAGCTGGACGATATGCTACCATCGGGCGATTACCAATCGAGACGATAGACTCAATCATGACTTCGGTTGACAATGCTGCTCTCCTCAACATGCGCCGCACATGTCGAGAAATCTATCACGACGTCGATGAAGTGTTCGTGGCACGCTTCTTTAGCAATCGCAAGCATCTCTGGACTGTCCAGTCTCTCGATGTATTGGTAGCCATCACGCAGCAGACACGGCTCGCCAGAGTCATGCGGCGCCTCCAAATTACATTCTGGGACTTCAATCGGTCTCTCATCCCCAAATTGCGTCCACACGATCGGGTGCAATCCAGACATAGTGCAGTCCATCAGGGCGGCGACCTCACCGATCACGCGTTCGGTGTCGCACAGCAGGAGAAGGAGTCCGTCACGGCACAGGGAATCGCTCGACTAGCACAGGCCCTGGTCAACTTGCAGTCTGCGGGCTTGAAGCTGACGCTGACCATGAGCGCCGTCAATATAGACGGACCTTATGAGGCCTTTGGACTTGCTACTTTACTGAAGAGTTTGGAACATGGCTATGCCACCCGACGCCATGTCCCCGATCTCATGGACTTTCACTGCGCTGGTCACATGAACTACGCGCAGACGTCTCTTTGGGCCATTCACAGAGCCAGATATCGTTCATCTGGTCTTGAGCTCATGAGTGGGCAGAATGGTACACGTCCAAGCATCGCGATACTTTCCGATCGAGCATTGCTGAACGAGCCTGACCCCTGGCAAGAGTACGGGGTGCTATCAATAAAGACATACGAGCTTTTCCCGCTGTTCTCGACGCTGATATCTCTCGACTACACTTTACAAATCAACGAGCTCGACAAGAACTCTCCGCCCACGCCAGAGGGCTTTCGCTGTCCCTCCATCCCTCACGTCATGTTCAAAGCCTTGACTCACCTCAGGGAACTGAAGCTGACGTTCAGTACCTATAATGGCAAGCTTCATGCTCTATATCGTAGCCGCGCGCATGATCGGACACTGACGTCCCTGACTGCGTGTCTGGCGACTCGGTCTCTGCATCTCATCAAGATCCGCCGGAATGTCACATCGGCGAGCACTCTGCTCGTATTACTGAAGCGCAATGCGGCCACGTTACGAGACCTTACACTGGTGGATATTTACATTCGCCCATCGCAAACTTGGCAGCCTGTCTTTCAGTTTATCGCTAACAGGCTGGGTTTGACACGTCTGGCACTCTCGAATCTTTGGCAACTAGACGATGTACCTGATGTACGTGCACTAAGTGTTGGCCGACCCGAAGGCTTCGATCGCCGCAAATCAAGACCGCATGGGGTTGTAACGGGTGAGAAGGAGATCGCGATCTTTGCGCGGCTCATGGCGCAGCAGGCGAAGAATATACGCTTGAAAGGGCGGATATGAGCGAATGGTTGGGGGAGTAGAGAGGGATTCAGATTGCCCGATCGTACGTTCTATCTTATATCTCGTAATTTCGTAAATGCTCCTATGCCACTATACCTCACCCCAGTATATCGCCATCGCTATGCGTCATTAACGGACAGAGCACTTCCGTCCAACAAATCCGCACACCGGGATGCCGATCAGTCGGAGAAGAAGTCAGAAAATACATCTCCCCACCCACCTCCTTCGCCGCCTTCACCACCGCCTCCAGCGGGCGGCGGTGCACCACCACCACCACCTGACCCACCCCAAGGATCCTGACCTTCGCCCCAAGTGTCGTTAGTCGGCGGAGTCTGACCTGGCGATGCGTCGCTGTAAGGCTCATTCGCTGTCGGACTCGCATCGTCCCCGCCTCTCGGTCCATAGGCTCCTCGTTGCATCGCCTCATACCCGGCCATCGTGCCCGCGCCAGCAATCGCGCCTTCACCAGCTGCTCCAGCACCACCGCCCAGACCTCTGCCCGCTGCACCGACGGCACCGCCCGCGACGCCCTCGACTGCACCACCTGCAGCTCCAGCTCCGGCTGCGCCGGCACCTTCAGCTGCTGCTCCACCACCGCCGAAAGGCCACCAGATAGGCATGAAGCCGACTCCACTGGCATGGCTCGAGTGACGAGAGAAATAGTCGAAGTCTATGCTTACTGCAGTCGCTAGCATCACAGCCCTTTGGTCAAGAGTCAGACTAGTGGCTTCCTTCTCGTAGCGAGCGACTTCTTGGCCCGAGGAGGTCTCAAGTGCGGATGTTTGGGAGGCGGAGTCCATACGTAAGGCATATGCACCGGTATCTGTAAAGATCTCACGACCAAAGCCGCGGAAATTGCGGTTCACGGCGCCGATGGTCTTGGAGTCGTTGGACGTGAGGCTGAAGTCCCAGGAGAGCATTTGTGCATCTATGGCGGCGAATTGGGCGAGGTTGCCAGCTTCTGGTTGGGGATTGCTGTTTGTCAGAGCGGCTATGCGTGATGCACTGGCGGCATTGCTAGCCTGTGGTGTCTCATCTACGCTGGGCCGGTGCGCAAACAAATGGTATTTTCTCCGCAGCGGCGCCCATTCCTGTTGGACTTCACCTATTATGCGCATCTCCTCCAAATTCAGTGGCGATAGCTGTGGTGTAATAGGACCCTGGGTAGCCACTGCCGTAGTCGTATCATTTTGCACGCCTTGTGCAGTTGCATAACCCTCATACCCGCCTTCCGGTACAGCATCATAGATGCGGACCTTGCTGTTGATCCACGCAAATGGCCTGTGAATTCGCAACACTTCCCTTCCCTGCGCATCAAAGATATGCGCGCTGAACGATCGATGCGTTTTCGCAAATTGTCGCATCATCGACTTCCCAATGCCGTTGTCCATTTCCGCTATCGAGCCATGGGTGTTCCCTTCACCATCCATGATCGTGTATCGATTCGCCTGCTCCATGCCAATGATGAGGTTCATGAACTCCATCTGACGCGTAATGACCAGACTGCTGTTGCCCAAGATGGACGTGGCTGGGTGCCCGGGCTGCAGAACGCCATCTGCATCCTTTGGAATGTGCACTTCAGTGACCAGATCGTTGTCTTCGGACTTGGCGAGTGCAGATGCCAAAGCAGCTGTGCGGCTGACTTGGGGCTCAGGTTGGGGCTGTGGTGTCGCTTGCTGTTGTTGTGCTTGCTCCGCGCCATAGCTTTTCTGCGTTCGCTGCAAAGCACTCTGCGGGTCTTCCGCATTCGACTTGCCTGTGTTGGCCCAAACCCTCGAGCGCGGTGACGGCCTTGGTTTCGGTGGCGGTGGCGGCCTTGCTTGTAGCCATCGCCGCTGATTGACAAATCGGGCAGATCGCTGGACCTCGTGCCCAAAGGCAATCGATCTTGGTAGACGCGTAGTCCATGTTGGGGGAGGCATACTTGACAGAGTTGTGATATGATTTCACAGTAGGCATCTTGCCTACGTATATACCTCCAATCTGTACCCTACCCGAATCGGTTAGCGTCGATTCTAACACTATCAAAGTCGACGTGCAGCTCAGTCATAATTTCAGCGTATATGCACTGACTTTGATCGTTCAGCGAAGACTTTATCGAAGGGATACATTCATTGCACATCAGAAGACTGAATAATTGCGCGCAGTACCTGACGATCTTGAACATCGACGGTGGTTTTTGGTTATCAAACGCCGCTCGATTCGAAGCAGGAAAGCGAAACGACACAGCACCGACGAGCTCGACGACTTCGCACGACACTGATCCTTCCTCTTGATCTCGTACTCGCTACCATTTGCTCGCAAGGTCGCAACGATCACGGCCGAGATATCGGATGAAATCGAACTTTTTCCGGTACAGCATTACCAGGTGGGCATGAGCGATCAATCGTAACGTGGCACTACACGCACCACGTCTACGGGTTTGAAGTTGCATCTGACTCGATCCGACGATATGGGCGAGACCAAAGTCATTGCGCTCGAAGCGAACGGTGCGGTCAGTCATGCAACGGACCTGAATGGATACGCAATCGGATCTGGACCACATCAATCGAGCCAAACGAACGAACATACTGCATCATCGATAGTCCAATTGAAGCCACCTCAACGACCGAAGAAGCCCAACTATCAGCACATCCACCGCTTTCCCCTACCACTTCAAACGTACCCGCTACCCATTTTCCACCCCACAAACCCTCTATCTCTCCTACACCTAGCATACACCTACCTCTCACATCTCCTCTCTCCACCGTCCTCACATCCTCCAAGGCTCTACAAGGCGACTTTCCACCACGAGTCCCGAAGCTGTCATGTGACAGACCCGGAGTCCATCAAAGCGTTATGGGAGATGGGCTTCTTCGGCAAGGGCACGCTGAGTCGAAGTGAGTTGACTTGGGAAGTGAGGGAGCGGGCCAAGAGGGCGAGCGGCATGGGAATCACGGCTGCTGAGGACGCCACGCGGCGGCGACGGGACGAGAGGAAGGCGTTCAAGTTGGAGAGGGCCAGGGAGGGGGCCGAGAAGGTGGCGTTGCAGAGGGAGAGGGAAAGGGAAAGTGAGCAGGTTGAGGGAGAGGCTGGTCTCGACGAAGCAGAGGAAGTGGAAGCACATGATGAGCTACCGAAGCATGATGCGCGAGCGGAAGACAAATCGCGTGTCGACGATCGCGTCGATTCAGCAGAGCCAGAAGGGTGGACCACACCCAATCCCACAGCTGGAGACGACGAGAAGACGCCACTGCTGACCAGTATGAACGGTGAAGTCACGTCAAAGTCGCAAGCGCTGCCGCCAGTGCCGGATACGCTCGAGGACGATGTGGTCAACGAGGCTACCTTTGCCAACGAGGAACACCTCCAACTGACGCTCGAAGAGGCTTTCTTCCTGGCCTACGGCCTTGGGGTCCTCGACATCGCTCTGCCTCCAGGCGTCCAGCCTATTGAGGGAGCCTCGCCTTTGTCGAGCCCTTCAATAGCATTCTCTCGCCTCCTCCACACCTTCGCCGCGCACTCGACATTCCCAATACAGCCCTCAAATCAGTCTTTGAGCCCAGCAAACCCCTTCTTCCTGCACTACGCCACCTATCACCACTTCCGGTCCCTCGGCTGGGTCGTTCGTCCTGGAACGAAGTTCAGCTGCGACTATCTGCTCTACAACCGCGGACCGGTATTCTCACACGCCGAGTTCGCGGTCATCATCATCCCCGCGTTCGAAGACGAGTACTGGCGGACCCCTGATGGGATCGCGTTGAGGGGCGATCAGAAGGAACGGGACTGGTGGTGGCTGCATTGTATCAATAGGGTGCAGAGTCAGGTCAAGAAGACTCTGGTGCTATGTTACGTAGAAGTGCCGGCACCGATGGAGGAGGGGCGGGACCGAGTAGTAGGAGTGGCAGAGGTGTTGGGAAGGTACAAAGTCAGGGAGTTTGTGCTGAAGAGATGGTCGATGAATAGGTGTAGATGAGATCTGTATCAACATGTTGCGAGTGATCCTGCCCTGAGACCTTCTTCCTAGTCGACCGTGGTGCCGTCAATGAAGTTTCCGTTCCCGGCCTCGCCGTCGCCCCACGTGATGATCGACCGCTAATGCAGGTCCCGGTAATGTGCATATAAGCTCTAGTCCGAGCTTCGAGATTTTCGAGATGCTACCATAGTGTCTTGAGTAAATACTGCTACGACAAACCTTCAATGAACCACTCGGCATCTAGTATGGCGATCAGCAGCATCTCCTCCCCACCAGCTGGTGAGGACTTTACCGCCCTCTCCGCCCATCAAGAGCAGACGCCCACCACTTTCTTCGCCTCGAAGCCGGTCCTGCACTTCCACACCTCACAGCCAGCAAGCTTGCGCGTCCGCTCAGAAGACCTCAGCGCACAATCCGACTTTAAGTCTCTAGCCGGCGATAATGCCACACAGGATGGCGACAACACCACGATCCCCAACATAGACGTCTGGGTGACCTCAACCTCGCTCTTACTGTACTCTACATCAACCTCAGCCGGCCTCTCCCTCCCATATCCCCACATCACAGTTCACGCTCTCTCTGGCTCCTCAGTGCTCCTCGAGCTCTCCCTCTCAGACCCCAACACAGCATCAGACGACGAAGACTTCCAGCACCTTACCCTGCACATCACGCCCGCATCCTCCACATCGCCAGACCAGAGCGCCGAGGCGCTGTACCGCGCCATTGGCGATTGTCAGGAGCTGAATACTGATCCCGATGATGAAGATGAGGCTGGTATGCCTGGCGAGGGCGGGTGGATCACGAGCGAGAACATGGGGAGTTTTGTTGGGGAGGATGGTGAGTTTAGGGCGCCGGAGGGTGTGACTGTGTATGGGGATGATGAGGAAGATGAGGAGGAAGGTGCGAGGGGAGGAGCTCTGGGTCCTGGCGCAGGGAGGACAAGAGGGGTGGATGAGGTGGATGGTGATGATGATGGGGGGGCCGGGGAGGGGAGTAAGTGGATTCGGACTGCTGATGAGGATCAGCCGACGAGTGAGCACAGAACTAACGGCATTTGAGGGAAGGAGTAGAGTGACTACACGCCCGAACGCTCGGCATGATGAGGCTAACCATGGAGAGTGCACCCACGATGATGATACCCAAAAGTACAGACTTTGCAATGCTAGATGGCAAAAAATGATCCATTGATCAATACATGATTCCATTACATTCGTCTGACTCAACATACCAGATCAGCCCTCGCTTCGCAAGAACCCATCAGCGTCATACAGACTCTTCGGCGTAGCCATGATGCTCACCGGCCTTTCCCTTTCCCTCGTCTTCAGCCACCCCTCCCCACCCTCCCTCTTCTTCGGTGTCTGCGCATCCTGGCCTGCAACCTCCACTCCAAACCCGACTTCAATTCCTCCCGGACTACTTCCCGGAATAGTACTCAAAATAGTCCTCTGCCAAAACCTCTCCCCATCTTCCCAAACACTGATTCCCATCCTCAATCCCCTCGGCACCAACTCAGCCTCCTCAAGCACCAGGTCTTCTCCATCGTCCTCTAACTGCACCCCACTATCATCCCCATCCTCATGCTCAGGCACATCGAATCCTCCAATCGCGCCATCGAGCTGCCTTTCAAGATCACTGATGCCAATCTCGTCCAGCGCTCTCGCGGCTCCACACCCAGCAGCCGTGTCAATTGGATCGAAGTCGAAGTTGAAGAAACCTTCTATGCCACCGTGGGCGTCGAGATCGGGTGTGCCTATAAAAGGGAGCAGAGGTGATGGTTCACGGGTGAGACCGTGAATGTAGCGGCGAGATTGTCGGTTCGCGGAGGTGTCGATCTCGGAGTTCATGCGCCTCAAAGCTAGTGTAGTCTGGAGGACGGACTTCGAGGGCGCAGGGCGGGGACCGGATGGCGAGAGTGAGGGAATGCGGAGGTTCTGCGTCGGGATTGGGCGATGAATGTACAGTGGCTGAGCGGGCTGAGAGTGGGGAATGGGCGAGTGGTCTCGAGGTGGCGAGAGGTGGGGAAGGTTCGCCAGGTCGAGCGAAGGGGAGGTGATGCTAGCGAGATGCGCGCTGGCGTTGGCAGATGTGAGTGGTTCCGCGATGGTGCGAGGTGTCGAAGATGCGGACGCAGAGGCCGGTTTCGCAGTCGCTGCTCCGGAGAAGAACGCTTCGAAGCCTGCAGGCATCGTTTTGGAGGAGCAGGGAGGCGTATCTTGGTACGCTGAGGACGTCGGCCGGCTTTGTGGAGAGGATACAGCATCAGAGAAGGTAATCGTGCTTGCGACATTCGGTGAGCTGAGGTCTACCACAGGCGCGCCCTGGACGACGACCGCTGGACTGGCTGGATCGTACTCCTGCGAGCCTGTGCGCGAGGGAACGTGCACTAGTGGCCACGCTGGATCGTACTCGTTCGTGGACGGTATCTGCGCTGGCGGGCTCGACATCATCTCTGCACCATGGTAAACCGTATGATCTGCCACACTAGCGTGCTCATCAAGTCCCTCGAACCCGCAAGTCGGCTCATCAGTGGATGGTCTCGTAACCCAAAACTCAGGCACCGGCTGATCACACTGCACAGGCGCAAGCGTAGTATTACTCGGACTTGGAAACGCCGATAGACTGAATGCCATGGACTGCACCGACGCTCTCTCGGCAAGAGTAGTCTTCATAGCTCCTATATCCGTGCTTGGCGAAGCGGACACCGAGAGCAACGAGTCCGAATGCTGCGACGGCAGGCCATGCTCCTGGTACGCATTCCATGCACTCAGAGTAGGCGATGAAGGCGTCAGACTAGCTCTCAGCGACTGTACGCGAAGCCTCGGCACGAAGGCCGAACTGGGCGGGCGAGAACGTCTCGCGGCGGACACGAAGGGTAGGCCGTGTACGCCGTCGCTCTCGCGGTCCGAAGAGCCTTCCTCTTCGATTCCGTGCATGATACTAGGACTCGTTGGTCGACTAGGTGGCGGGCCTAAGATCTGGGGTGTCAGGGTCGAGATCCTAACGCAGTTCTGTCGCTTGTGGCCTTTGCGGGCGTTTGGGCTGCCTTTCATGGCTGAAGGCTTGCGCAGTGGCTTACTGTCCCACTGAAAGGGATCGCCGTTGCTGCTTTGCGTTGAGTCTTGGGTGGCGATGCTGGCTTGCCGCGAGGGTGCGCAGGCGTTGCCGCTGATGTCTCGAAGAATGCCGGACTTTCTGCGCTCGGCTGGGGAGCCTGTGGCTGAGACTGTATTACCGCGGCGTAGTGAGGCCTTCCGCGGAGTGATGACTTTGCTGATGCCTGAACCTGACTTGAAAGATGATGCTGAGGAAGAAATGCGGCTCATGCTCATCCGATCGACGGTGGCAATCTGCGGTATCGAAAGGCGGTTGTGGGCGTTATTGTCAAGCGAAGCCGTTGTGCTTGCTGAAGATCTTTGTCGACTGATCGTGCTGTCCGTGCTGTACCTGACTGAACTGCTGCGTATCGACGACCGATGGGTGATGTTCGGCACTGGTGGACTCGATGGGATCAGCATATTGCCATGCTCATCACAGGCTAGCGGCTGGTGCCACCTTCGATGTGACACATCTTTGAGCGATGCAGTGTCATCATCGGCGACTATCTGCTCCAGACTCGGTGACTGGGTGGAACTGCTGCCGTCGGGCCCCCGGAGTAAAGGACTGGTGACCAAGACCGAGCTTCCAGTCGACTCATCGCTAGACACCGACATGCGTGAGACGCAGACGCCTTGTCTAGCAGTGTCAGAGCCCATGCCGTGTGGCGCGATGACAGGTAAGGGTGGTACTGGACCCTTCGGTGGCAAGCTGTGTGCGCCTAAACTTATAGAACGAGCGTGTCTTTCCGCTCGTGTCTCGCCAAAGATAGCGTTGCGGATGTCAGGCATTGTCAGAGCGCCGAGAGACACTGATCTTGGCGTCTTCTGCGTGTTGTGCTGGTCGTTGAATGTAGCTCCATATCGGCCAGGTGATCGGATCGCAAATGAAGGCAGGACATGTGACTTTGGGCTGTCCGGGCAGGTGAAGACGTCTACTTCTTCCACGATTATTGTTGCCGTTCCTTGAGCCATACTATTCGCTCTACTGCGAATCTTTGCCACCGGCAATGCCCCCTCTGAGTCGAGTGCAGGCATAGGAGAGCGAGCGGACCGATTTCGTGGACTCTCCAAGATGGCTGACAGATACTTTAGTCGCTTCAGAGGTATGCCTCCTTGTTTGATCCGCTTTGGCAAGGAAACGGAGTCTCGCTTCCGATTGCTAGGGTGGTTTGAAAGATCTGGGCCAATGATCTCTTCTGTCGACCTCAAAGCGCCCCATCCAGCTTTGCAATGTGCTGGAAGCAAGCTGCCTTTCCGTGGGAACAATGTCGGTCTCGGGAAGTCACCAATCTCTCTGACTCCTCGCGTCCGCTCTGTGACATCACGAACCCCTCCCTCCTCTAGCAATGCCATTGCTCTCTTGTGCGCCATCCGTTTCCGTACGATTTGCACAATGACCACAGCGCTCGCGAGGAGCATCGCACCTACTACTCCCACAGCGATGCCGATGATGGCTGTCGAAGTTGGCGCTGACACAGCCGGATGGATCTGTGTCATGGCCGCTGCTTTGACTTCTAGATCCTGCGATATGCTGGCCCGTACCAGCAGCGCGTTCACTGCGCCAGATGAGTCCGACATTCGTGACATGGCGTCGATGGTGCTGTCAAGAGGTACGAGCCTAGATCACGCCTTGCTGCTTGTGTGCTTGGAGCTGCATCGCGAGCCTTCGCATAGTGACTTAGTCGCGATAGTCGATCCGTTCTTCCATATCAGCCTTTCAGACAGAAGCCATCGTCGCAGCAATTGCGTCGAGCTATGCCATGCTGGATGCTCCAGGCTGGACCGTGGCATGTGTGTTGTGCGGTATGCGGCCCGTTGCCCCAACGAGTGTTCAGGAATGCGGTCGAATTTCGCGACAAACCATGGAAGCCTGGTGTACCATTGCGACTACAGCTCACGATGCCCACCTTAGTTGCATGCTAGTCTATTGCCGATAATTAAGTAGCGTGGATCAACGTGGATGCGTAGTGTATCTGCGTCTGCAACAGGTGAGCTGAAGCGAGTTGGAGATCTCGCTATCACATAGTGGAAGGTGATATGCTACGCCGGGAGAGCAAAAAGGGCAGTCACGCAATTCATACTGGGGTGATATCAACTTCATGCTGCCTGTCCCGCTCTGCGGAATTGTGCGTTGGGAAACCAGCGCGGTCGAATTCATACTCCTACCTTACCATTTCATCGATCTTGGCATGACAGCCAGTAGATGGTAACTCATGTATCGAGGTCTCGAATCCACGTCCGATGGACCAAGCCTCAGGTTATGCAGGGCGAGTTGGAGGGTCTGGACAATCCTACGCAACTTGATCACGACATTCGAGCGTATCAGGAAGGGCGGGAGGACTTCGCGGAGATGATGGCAGGACTGGATAGCTGGCACTGTCCTCGCTCTCGAAAGTCGGCCGGCAGTGGAAAGTCCTCAATGATGCCACTGAGGGATAGATGATGGCAGCATTTGCCTGATCCTGTGGCAGATCTATGCCGGTTAGATCTTGCAGACTGCTGTGCGACTCGGCAGCTGAGTGGAGAGTGCCACAATGTGTCGCGTCGTACATCTAGTGCACCCCAGGGAGTGTCGTCTTCTGGCACCATCAATACAAATGCAACCATGTGAAGTCCAGTTTGCGCTTCATGGCAGGAAACCAGCCACGTCCTGATTCGCTACGAGGCGGCCAACGTGTCGTGGCCGCCAGCACGTCCTGCATGTCGTGCAGGCTGTCCAGTGAGAGAGAAGCCTCCGCTGCATGACCGACCTCGAACGATGCGCTGTAGCCAATGATGTGACGCTCTGTTGCGCAAGTGTGTTCTTCATGCAGGCCAACACGCTTGTTGATTTCGCCCGGTCTCACTGGACGCTAGCACAACGCTGTCTAATTGGACAGCCTCGTACCCACCTTCAAGCATTGCCACACCTTGTGATCTCTGTGTCTTCGAGCTACATATTCCACTTCGAATATTTCCAGCATACTCGCCGCGTGAAGTCGTCAAATAGGCGTTGTTGCCGTCGTCGCGGCGCTCTCCTTCCGCCACCACTGCTCCAGCACCGTCAATCCGCCGCCACGATTTGATGTTTATGCGCCCATAACGGATGAACTTCATTCGGCAAGGTGCAGCGCGCCGATGCTCCCGATGGCTAGGATCAGGACAGCGCAGCGGCACATCTTCGTGATGGTGTAGCATTGCTGCTTATCCAAGATTCATTCCTCCACACTCGTCGGCCGTCGCAAGACAGTCGGTGTTTGGTCTGATGAATACGCATCCCACCGAATAAACTGACAGCGATCCAACCTCGCAGTCGAGAACAAATCGTACGTTCATCCGTTCTATGCATCTCGAGCACTGCCGGCCAATCAAGTCGACCTTTCACACCCCGGCTGCTGATGAGCTGACAACGCCAACATGAGCATGAGCTAATCTAGGTTGCCTTTGCTGCAGAGCGCGTGTCACTGCAGATGA
>JAVRRP010000708.1:0-14717 GCA_036872775.1 Oleoguttula sp. CCFEE 5521 | reverse complement strand
TCTCATTAGCCAAATGCAGCAAACAGATGAACCCAAAACTCGTGCTGATATCCGCTAGCTGCGTTTTGCCGTACACGCCTTTGAGACTGTTCATCACGTCTGTGAATTTCAGCGCGCCGGAGTCATCGACCGGGACCGTGGTAGCTGATGGGGTCTTGCTGGGCGAAGTAGCTGACGGCAACAAGGCGAAAGGCGTAGATTTCCACATCTCCTCCTTCAGCCGCCGGACGTCGACTTTCTTCGCCACCCGCGCGTATTGGACGTACTCTGGGCGTGATCTTCGGCTCTGGGTGACTAGCTGCGCGCCGAAGGTGCCTTCTTGCGAGGGAGGAGGTAGTGACTCAGCTGCACCGGGTTGCGCAGCCTCTTCGCTCTCAGGCGTGAAGTTCTCCCGCGCGTCGGCGAAGTCTTCGTCATCCATGTCTGCGCCTTCGGGGAGGGGAAGGTTGTCATCGGCGAAGAAGTCGGCATCGTAGGCGCCTGCTTGGGGTGCCGGGGAGTTCGAGAGGGGTGCTTGGGCCGCCCAGAACGCTGGGTCGAGATCGTCACCTGCGTTGAGACTGGGATGGAGTGTGGGCGCGAGACGTTTCCGTGCGCCGAGCTTAGCCTTGGGTTTGAGGAAGAGCTTTAGCAGGTCTTTCGAGTTGAAGTGCTTGTCGTCTGGGAGGAGGTTGCGGGTTTTGCTGCGCCGTTCGCGTTTGGGGAGGGAGATTGCGGCGTTGCTTGAGGCTTTCGTATAGAGCATACTTGCTAAGTCTGAGGACATGGGAGCAAGGAAGTCGATTTCGAAAGGCTCTTTCTCTTTCCGTACTCGCTTCTCGCCTGCGCCCGCTGCAGTCTTCGAAGCTTCCTTCACGCGAGCAATCTTCCAGTGCTCGGGTCCGGCCCAATTCTTGTGCAGTGCTGTGTCGAAATAGTTCAGGATATTCTCGTGCTCACTCTGACCGTCGCGATGCTGTAGCGTGACGCCGTATGCATTTGCATGGGTGTCGAACGTGCCGACTTCGCCATGCTCATCGTTCTCGTCTGTGGCCAAGGTATGGACTCGAGGTTGCGGGTGAAGTGCAGCGTCTCGAGCCCAAGCTTCACCACCATCGCCGAAGGCTATGGTTGCATCGTCGCCGGTGTCTGCAGGGAAGATGGCGCCTACATCGTCGTCGTCGTTATCGAATGGTATGGCCCCGTTGTCTGCGTCGTCACTCGGTCCGTCAGGGCGGTTCAAAGTCTCTTCAGGGTGGTCTTCCCGCCAGTTCTCAGGTGCTTTGAGGAACGGGAGATCTAACGAGCCGTCGCCTGACCCAAGTTCGAAGGCTTTCAGTGACGGACACACGTCTTGTTCGTCCAGTATCGCAAGATTCGGGAAGAAGCGCGCGCCGAGACCTGCGATGTCGACCGGTGCCTCTTCGAGTGCAGGCTCCGATTCTTTCGGTCTCTCAGCATCTGCATCCTCAGGATCCATGCTATCTCGCCTAGAGTCATCTGTCACTTCTGCGACATCGTCACTGCTATCAAAGACGATCCTCCCTGTCCCATCGATCGACAGATGGTTCAAGAGCAGCCCTTTCGCTCCACCCTCGTCGAAGTCCGCGGATGCCTTCTTGAACAGCGGATCGACTGCGAACTCTAGCTCCATCTTCTTTAACCTCAGTTGCTCAAACGAGTCTACCAGCGTCTTCTCAGCCGATCGCGCAGCTCGCTTCTTTCCCTTCTTCCTTGTCCCCTCTTCATCCTCATCGCCTTCCTCTCCATCCTCCGCACCCTCTTCAGCATCTCCGCCCTTCCGCTTCTTGTTCCCGCTGTCCGCCAATCCACTCAGTAACTTCCCCGTCTCTGTCGCCACACTATCAACTCGACTCGTGTAAATCTTTACACACCCGTCGAGCGTACAGCTCGCTTTCTGAAAGTTCACACCGTCACCCTCCCGCAATAGACTCATGTCGTGGAAATAGTCTATCAGCGCAAAGTTCCAGCTATTACTCGCATTGATCTTGTTGTCTGTCGCCATCTTCATCCACTCCTCGAAGTTTGCGAGTATAGGCACGCGCTTCATTGGCGTCACCGCGTCGCCTCTGACCCCATACCCTGAATCGTCCTGCGATGGTGTGAGCGGCCCATCACCACCGAGTGATCTCCGCTTCCGCGCTGGCGACGCAGCAGCTTTGAGCTGGTCCATCTGCTTGTGCTGCAGGATCTGACGCGATTGAAGGCGCGCAGCCTTTTCTTGTCGGTCATCGTTGAGCGGGATCGAGGTGGTTTTTGTGGGTGAGGCAAAGGCGGTGGAAGACGTGGTAGCGGAGGGGCGAACGCGTGGCATCCTGACGACAGTGACGGCGGTGATGCGCTGCACGGCGGCGAGGTCAGTGGCGCTGTTCACTGAGATGCTGTCTGGTCGTCGCTGCTCCACATTCGCGTGTAAACAAACGAACGGGTCTTCCCGAATTAAGCTTACCACGCGACGCTCCATCCGTCATCGCCAAGCCACTGCTAACACCGCCAAGAGCGACCCTTCCTTGCTGTCACAAGTGTGGCGTTGATAGTGACCCGTCTCAGTTGTCGCATCGCCTTCCTACCGTGACCTCGTGTACCTTTTGCCTCACTGACCGCCTCCAAGTAGGCTTAGCATTACCTACATATGTATATACGATAACGAGCAGTTCCCACGCGCGCGACATGCATTCGCCATGCGCTCGCCGAACCCTCCCCCACTCAATGCGCCTAGCATCCGAATGCCGACCAAGCGCAACAAGTACAGGTCGGCGCGAGCATTCTATCTGTTCGTGCTGATCGGCCTATTACTCGCGCTTGCTGCCTGGAATACTCACTCCGCAACCGCTGCCTCGAATGCCGCCAGCGACATCTCCTCCGCCCATCTCTTCCGCCGAGATGGCTCCTCCCCTGCACTCAACGACGATGAGGAGTGCCGGCTGGTCCATCGGGCACAAGATCAATGCGCTTTTATCAAGGAGCACTGTCCAGACGACGAAGCGGGCTTCACGACCTACCTTAATCTATACTACTGCCGACTACATAACGCGAAGCCCGTGGCCTTCATGATACTCATATCCTGGCTTGGTCTGCTGTTTTCGACCATTGGCATAGCTGCGAGCGACTTCTTCTGTATCAATTTGAGTACAATCGCGAATCTGCTGGGCATGAGCGAAAGCATGGCGGGCGTGACGTTACTAGCGTTCGGGAATGGCAGTCCAGATGTGTTCTCTACTTTCAGCGCAATGAGCACGAACAGTGGTAGCTTGGCTGTGGGAGAACTCATGGGTGCAGCCGGCTTCATTACTGCCGTGGTGGCGGGGAGCATGGCGTTGATCAAACCATTTCACGTCGCGCGGAAGAGCTTCGTGAGAGATGTGGGGTTCTTCATCGTGGCCGCGGCATTCAGTCTGGTGTTCTTGTGGGACGGGAGGCTACATCTATGGGAATGCATTACTATGGTGGGGTACTACTGCTTCTACGTTGCTTTCGTTGTGGCTTGGCATTGGTGGATCGGAAGGCGAAGAAAGCGGAGGGAGACCATGGCCGCGGCGAGGGGCCACTTTCTGACGCCTGGGGACGAGCTGGACCACGAAGACGAGTATCACGATGAGCCGGGTGAGATTTCTGCACGACCGACGTTGTCAAGAGGGGCATCTCGTGACGATTTTGCAGCGTTGGAGCGAGGAGGAGGCACGCCAAACGTAGATGACTTGGACGAGGACGAGGAGGAAGAGGCCCGAGACCGCTGGATGAGTGAGCTCAACAGCAACATGCGTCTCGCGAGGCCGCGTGTTCACTCACGTCGGAACACCATCACACCCGTCCGGCCGTCTCTTGTGGGCGCACTGGAGTTTCAGGCAGTTCTGAACTCGCTCCAGAAGTCACGGAATATCCAGACCATCCCGCTTAATTCACGAAGATACTCCGACGACCCTAACTTCACTACTGCTCAACAACAAGACTACATGTGGACCGAGGACGATCCAGCCAGTCGACCACCGTACCAGATTCCTGAGGACCTTACCACACATCCTACTGTTGTATCTACAAGACCAAACCTGAGTGTACCCTTATCCGCGCCTGTCGGTCGAAGTCGTGCCGTCTCTGCGAATGACGCGTCAAGTCTGAAGATCGATAGTGATCTGCACAACCGAAGTCAAGACATTGAGCGTACTGATGATCTGATCGACTTTTCTGAAGACGGTCGTAGAGGCAGACCTGTATCGGCGCATCTGGATGTGCCTCAGCAGCGCCAACAAGCACCTCCCGAGACTCCGACGTTCGAGATATCATCTCCGCCCCTGGAACAGACGGAACAGTTCCATATGCCGATGGTCACGCCCCCGTTCCAGGGTCGACAGTCGCCTGATCATCTTGCTGCATTCAATGCTGACGGTACTTTACCGAGCAGCAGGCTACGTTCGAGGAGTTCAACGCTGCATTCACATGATTCGCCACACGACTCACCGCGCACCGTGCCGCATGCACGCCAATTGCCTAGGATCGTGATACCGAGGGACCGTCGATCTAGAGACTCGACGCCAAGCTCGACACCATTCCCGGCATACAAAGATCCCCTTTCAACAGCCTCCAGCAGGGCACCGAGTCTATACCTACCACCACCGATAGCATCACCGGAGTCAGTCCCCACATCGCAGCCAGTTGAGCAGCCTTTGGAATCGCGTCCGCTCACTTGGTGGCCATACAAGGTACTACCTCCGCCCGGCGCGCTGATCTCGACGTTGTTTCCCACGATCTATCATTGGCAAGACAAGAGCATCTGGGAGAAGATGATTGGCGTCGTCGCCGCACCCAGCGTCTTCCTCCTGACGATCACTTTACCTGTCGTGGAAAGCGACAAAGGTGAAGAGGACAGCTTACCACCTGCTCAGCAGACTAGCTACGACTCAGCGCGCCACAGCATCGGTAACATCCTCGATGGCAGTATTGACACCTACAAACGATCCCTGAGCCCAGACCCTGTCACACCAGGCTCACACATCCACCATAGCTTCGCGAATGGCGGGCCTACGGGCATGGGTAATTCGGCCGCCCTCGCCGCCGCAACAGAGGCTCAATACCGCCACAATTACGGCTCCATGCCCAATGACCTGCCCTCTATCAGCGAGCAGCCTCGTATCGTCTCCTCTCCCGCCATGCTCCCCAACGACGCCAACTCCACGGATGCCACTTCCTCCGAGCCCTGGCCCCGCTGGCTCGCTATCCTGCATCTCTACACAGCACCACTCGCCTGCATCCTTTCAGTCTTCCTCCAACAACCTGACAGCACCGCACCCACCTGGCTTCTCATCCCACTAGCCGTCTCCCTCGGCTCCTCAAGTCTCCTCCTACTTCCTTTCCTCTGGACCACAACTCCACAAACCCGCCCTGGCGGTATCCACCACGCTCTCTTCTCCGCAGCCGGCTTCATCGTAAGCATAGCCTGGATCTCCTCCATCGCCGACCAAGTGGTAGGAGCCCTCAAAGCGCTTGCAGTAATCTGCAATATGAGCCACGCCATCATGGGCCTGACTATATTCGCCGTGGGCAATAGTCTCGGAGACCTCGTAGCGGACGTCACGGTTGCACGTCTTGGCTACCCAGTCATGGCACTCAGCGCCTGTTTCGGCGGACCAATGCTGAATATCCTCCTCGGCATCGGGCTGAGTGGAACGTACATCCAGCTCTCTGGCGCGCAGAGACGACAGCACAAGCACCCTGGGAGTGGGTTGAAGTTCAAGGCTTATCACATTGATGTGGGACGGACGCTGATTGTCAGCGGGGTCACCCTTGTGATCACGCTCGTGGGGCTACTAATCTTCGTGCCAGTGAGTGGTTGGGTGCTGAGCCGACGGATCGGATGGGCTTTGATCGCTGTGTGGACGATAAGTACGATTGGGAACGTGGCGTTGGAGTTGAGCGGGTGGGGGACTGGCGCTGGTAGTGAAGGCTAGGCCGCGATTGAGATCTGGATTGCATGGCGTGGGAGGATCTGGCATGATACCATGTTGCGCGTTTTAGCTTGTCCGCCTGTGAAACCTGGAGTATATACGGGTGCATAGCTGGCGCAATTGATTATTGTCGATTAATCATCTCGAACTTTTAGCGTTGACGCAGAGTGATGGAGTGTGGTCGAGGTGCTCTATGCTTTTCAAGTAGCTACAAATTCCAGCAGCTTACTGCAACCTACTAGTTCGGCAGCGTAGCAACCTTCTCCCTAAACAACTTTTCCGCCTGCTGCCAAACCCTCACATTCCCTCTATCCTTCAATCCCAACAAACTCGGCAGAAGCGCCGCACTAAATGCCTCACTCGCCTCCCTCGGCAGCAAGCTAGGCAAATGATCAATACTGATAACCTCCAACGGCCCTCCCTGCTCCAACTCCACCGGCACAGTCGGTTTCTCGAACGTCGTGTTGATATCGTAGATCGGGATCGGGTTGTGCGGGTTTGTCGTGTCGCAGGAAACGTCGCAGACTACTCTGAGTTCGCGGGAGGGTGTTGAGAGGGAGGCTGGGGAGCAGAAGGGCGGGATGGCGGCGGAGAGGTAGATGCAGTTTACGAAAACGGAGGAGGCGGTTATCTCGGGATAGGGGCCGGGTTTGGCGGAGGTTTCGGGGAGGTCCCATTTCTGTGCGTTTGCGCGTTAGTCGTTTCAGTCCTTGCGTCGCGGTGGCTATGGCAAGGACCACGTACGATGATGTTTTCCACGCCTGCTCGCACGCAGAGGTCGACTGCTCCTCGACCGCAGCGTCCCAATGCGCCTATGACGAGGACTGATGGGAGATGACCTGCTTTCGCACGGCCTTGCTCGACTGCCTTGCGGACATCTGCGATGAGCAAATCTTCGTTCTCGTAGCTACTCACGCTTGGAAACGGCTCGGAAGTCGGATGTGTGAGTTGCCATGCCCAAGCTTCGAGTGCGAGTGCTGCGCCAGCGAAGCCAGCATGCTACGGAGTGTCAGCCAGCGATCAATCAGGAGGACAGGGTCATGACATTGGCACGTACATAGCCGAATGCTGCTACTCGCCGGCCGTTCTCTGCAAGACATCAGTCAATATCCATTCGGTGTGAGACCCGTACTATGTTTGCGTACCATCCTCAAGGAACTCGAGATCCAGCAGCGTCCCACCACCTTGATGAAATCGACCAAGGACCTTGTCCCACCCTGCTTGACCTTTGTAGCCTTCGTACAGTCAGCACCCAAATAGTTGCGGTCGACCACAAGACGAACTAACAATGTGCGAATTGGACATGCTAATTTTGGATCAGCTACTATCAGAAACCACTGTGGTCAATGACTGACTCACCGTATGCTTTAACGCGAAATCTTCCTCGGGCAATTCCTTCAGCCCAACAATGAGATGATCACTCGGCACATCAATCCAAGATCCAGTCGGCACGAGCGAAGAGCCAGTACCATCATACTCTGAGTCTGGGAAGATACTCAAAGGCGCTTTCTCGACGTTCACGACATATCCGGCATCGATGAGTTTCTTGGCGATGGTTGGGGTGATCGCAGTGCGATGTTCGAGGGCCTTGGTCTCGGCGCGGACGTGGAGAGTCGTGGGAGACATTATGACGGGATAGTTGAGACAGAATGGAAAGATGCGAGTATGCGAAAGATAAACGGCCAATGTTCGGACTCATACATGGCTCACTTCAAAAAGTCTGGCTGCAGGTGGCGCTAGTGGAACGGGTCGGCGGGTCCCTTGCAGGTGAAGTGAACCCTGCCAGCTGCACTAACAGTTCGCGGATCATGCTTGCGTTCAGACATTTTCTCTGAAATAGCTTGGACCTAAGCTCTGCGAATGCATCCCGAAGACTGTGCACTTTTGACGGCGCTGTAGCTTCCGTCGAGACCTGTCCCCAATCGCTATGCAAGCTCCCAAGCTCTGTCTATACCCAAGTCTTTACACTTCCCTCCACCCCACTCAACCCAACATCTTCGTCATAGCATTATGCGCCAACTCCACCCCCAAGAACGTCGCAGCGTTAGCCGGCACAGCCCTCGCCATAGCCGGTCCCATCCCCGGAAAGAAAGCCTTGAATCCCCCATTCCGATACAGCATCCTCACAGTCCCTCCAATCGTCGGATTTCCCTCGGCGCTCTGCAACCAGCTCTTTACAGTATCCACAGGGAACACTGGGATCCACATTGCCACGCCGGCTGCTCCTCCAGCGGCCATGACAGCAGGGAGACTGAGCTTGCCGGGCGTGCCGTCGGGGTTCGCGGGGGTGAGGCGCCGTTTTATGACTTCGTAGGTTGCGAAGTAGGCTGCTGAGCCCGGGCCATCGCGGGCGAGGGTCATGAGGCTGCCGCGGTAGACGGATTTGATGCCGCCTTCTTTGTAGAGCTGTCTGACCACATCTGTGCCGCCGGCGTACCGAGGCTTCTCGCCAGGCTTCAGCTCCTCTTGGCCCTGTATTTGCAGAAGTACCTTGACGCGTTCAAAGGGTGTTGTGATGAGGGTCTGAGGCATCGCGGAGAAGAATCCAGCTGTCGATATTTGTGCGACCGAGAGCTGGCCATTGACCACTGTGCTGTTGCTCTCAACCAATTGCTTGCCCACTCCATAACCCCAGAATGACACAGCGACTGCACAACATGGTCAGCCGATGTCTCATCTCTCCCTACCCCTTCAAGCCTCGGCCTTCAATGATATGTCTACGGCAAAACTCACACATCGGCGTAACCCCCACCAACGGCGCGCTCACTCCCGCATACAGCCCCTTCACCATCCCCTCCCGAGCCACAGTCCGCCTCACAACATCCATAGCTCCCGTATACACCCCCTTCTCCGCAGTCTGTAACCGCACCTTCACCAAATCGAACGGATGACCGACTAGTACGGCGAAAATCCCGCCGACGCCGCCGGCTGCGAAGTCGCGGAGAGAGGAGAGGGATTTCTTTGTCGCGACGGCGACTTCGGCTTTGACTTCACTGGGGGAGGGGAGGGAGGGGATGTTGTCGGCGATGACGGGTGGGAGGGAGGGAGAGGAGGAAGAGGAGGGCATGATGGGTAGTGGGCGGTAGGGACAGTGGAGAGAAGAGATCCTCGACGCGATAGACGCGTGAAAGATTTGCTCACGATGCGGGTGGCTGCTTTGGATTTCTGGTTTATGTTTTGTGCATTTGGGAGCTCTGGGCTTCCGGGTACGTCAGGGCGAAGGCCGAGGCTCGGGGAGATCAAGGCCGCTGCTCCGAGGAAGTGTGCACGTGATGCTACGAAGTGCAGCATGTGACGGCAACATCCGTCAATATTTCGTACAAACACTGTGATCAATGGCAGTGCAGAGTGTCTACAAAGGTACCAACGCTTCATGACGTCGCCCATGGTCCAATAGCTCGGGGGCAGAAGACGCCCCTAGGCCAACGGATCCGCCAAATACGGCCCAAACGTACACAGCTTCTTCTACCGCCACTCATCCCCTCCGTTGCTGTATCTCCCACTCCGCCGCCCGTTTCGTCAAATCCACATACCCCAGCCTCGGTCCAGTCCCAAACCCAGCAACATTGTTAGTAGCACAAAGACTCTCGCTCCACCTCTTGAACTCCGGCCCCAAATTCTTCATGAACAGAAAACACAACATATCCTCACTAAACACAGGCGCAGCAGGCGGAAGCATACTCCCCGGATGCTTCGAGCCGAGCGCAGTGAAAGGGTTCGACGCGTTGATCGTGTTGCCTGTGCTCGTCGCGGTGGGCGTGCCTCGCGGAGGGACGTGCGATTCCGCTGCGCGCCAGGTGTGCGAGAGGCGGTTGAAGGAGATGAACGCTGTTTCGAGACGGATGATGTAGTCTTTCAGGTCGCGGGAGTTGGCGTGCGAGACGCTGTGGAGTTCGAGGTAGGCTTTGTAGCCTTGGTCGCTGCCGCGAGGGAGGCAGGATTCCTCTAGGACAGCCCAGATCTCAGAGGCGAGCTTGAGGTGCTGGACCATGCGACGAAAGGCTGGTGAGAGCGTACCCCAAAGAGCGCCAGTCAGGGCTGTGTTGCGGCGATTGAAGATGGCGAGTTGCTTGATGTACTCGTTCCACTGCTCAACTGGGCAGTCCGCAGGAGGGGCAGCGGGTTCGATTTTGGCGGCGAGTAGGACTTCGTAGGTGTTCTCTTTCATCGTTGCTTCGCTCATCGCGTCGCGGTATGCTGGCCAGTCGGCAGGAGATTGGAGGGTGGGAACGATCTTGTAGGAGTCGCCACTCCCGCATGAACTCGCTGCAAGCACCTCAACAGAAGAGCTTTGCAGGTCCAATTTTGCTACAGTGATGTGTTGTGTCTGAAAGGCCTGCAGGTTAGCCAGGATTTCCTCAGCGCGTTGCGCGTTCTGCTGGAACACCGAGACGCCATTAGGGCGGTGCCGTATTGGGGTAGTCTGGACGAGGTCTTCCTGAGGTACGCCTTGAATGTGAGGGTGCGCATTGAGTATCTCACTTTGCTGCTCGGTATCGAGAGAGATCAATCTCTGCACCGAGCGGTCGCCCTCGTAGTTATACACGCACTCGAGATTGAGGCCGACGCATGTGCTGCATGTCGGGCGCGTTGCGTCACATCGCATCTTCTTCGCCTTGCACTGATTGCAAGATCGCTGACCAGGTCCGATGATCGTGGGTTCTTTCCGCTCAAGACAGGTCCCAAATTTCTTGTACTTGAGCTTCATATTCGCCACATCCGTCCGCGTGAAGAGACCATTCGGATTCGTGCGCTGCAGGAACTGCAATACCTGAGCAGTGGGTGTGCCAATCGCGAAGAGACCATCGACTGCTTGCTCCACGCCTCCTTGTCTGGCCCTTCGACGATGACCAGCGAGTGACAGAGCGTCCATCGGTCCGTGGTTGTGATGTGTTTTTCGATGCCTGACTTGCCACTCGCCCTGGGGTGCTGCCGGATCTGTAGCAACGACAGCCAAGCTCATCGGACAATTCATCCGCTGACTCTTGCGATTGTGGCGGATCCTCGTTTCGACCGTGAGCTTCCCGGTATTGGCAACCTTACCATGCTTACTGCAATGGTAGTACCGCTTGTACAGCACACCCTTGGCGTTCTTCTTGCTTGCACGCCTGACGAGCTCGTAGCCATGTTCCTTCGACCAGGAGTGAATTGCTTCCTCAAGATCTTGATAAGTGGGGTACGTAGCTTCAGGAGGCGGTGGCAGATGGAACACAGGCTGACCGCTGTCATCCCGCTGTGCATTCTCGTCGTCATCATCATGATCATCTTCATCCTGCGGTTGATCGTTGTCCTGGTCTTGGCCATCGAGAGCGTCCCTCACTTCATCGTCGTACTGCAACATCGACGGCGACTCTGGTCCAGGCAAAGGTGCTCCTGGGCCATTGTCTGGCGATGCCAAAGCTCCTGCCGCCTCATGATCATCTTGACGCGTTGATGTCGACGCTGCTGGCGGTGCTGGATACTGCGATTGGGACTGACGTGCACCGGGTATGCTCTGCTGCTGCTGGCGTTGCTGTGGAGTAGTTGTGTGTGGATAGTACGGCTGCTGCGATTGCTGCTGTCCCGGAACAGGGTATGGGAGACCACTGCCGTATGGGCCCTGGCCTTGCTGTCCGAACGGGTAGGTTGAGTATGCTACCGCGTTCGCTTGGCCGTATTGCGCGTCTACTCACATGTCAGCTAGCCATGGTGAGACGTGTACTAGATTGCTCGGCCTCTCACATGCTTGCTGCTGTTGTTGCGGATTCATTGCGAGCTTTGAATTGCCGCGGTCATGTAGTCACGAATCGGCCAGTGTGCTCGTTATTACGCGTCAGATGGCGGAGAGATCGTCGAGGTGGGTTGTCGCGAATCGTCAGCGGGAAGGTGCTGGCCCAAGCGTTGACGCCAGTGCTGCACGACCTCGATGGCGACTTTGGTCTCACTCGTAGCGATCTTAGGTACTCTATTAATATTCGAAGCATACAGCGATATGCTACCTACAATCCGTCTCACGATGCGGCGTATGCCCACCCGCAGCCTCACGCACTTACGATCTTCATCCCGACAGCAGTCAACATCTTCCTACCAACCTCCAAGCACCCCGAAGTCGAATCCGCATGTAGGCCTCCCCCACTGCGTACACATCCAGAACATCTCTAACACTATCTCCAGCGAGACTTCTACAAAAACAATGGACGCCCGATCTTCAAGTCTTTCCTTATTGCAGTGGCCACCTACGAGGTCATTTACTGGAGCTGGCTGAAGCTGGAGAGCCTAGAGACCGTCCAGGAGACGAATGGTATGATCCAGTAGTTCTGATCGACCAGGGCGCGATGCTGACATGTCCGAGAAAGCTGAGATCGGTGGACTGGAGACTGAGCTACGAGACCTGACGCGAACGTGAAACTGATGCATGATGTCCACCTTGAATCGACTCAGGCTCGGCGGCCCTGCCGTTGAGCGAGTAAGGTTTGAATCATCTCGAACTTCCTAGAAATCACAGTACCTTCCCGCCCACGAAGGAGACGCCCGTGCTGGGCCACGCACAGAGTTCGATCCTGTTATGGTGCACAAGCTCCCGTTACGGACGATCCTCAAATGCACCTATGTGGAAGTGGGGAGGGCTTAGACGATGCTGGCAATCGGGTACAATGAATCACCGCTCGCATCAATGCTACAGGGGTAGCGACCAGTAGCCGATCATGACTGCAGCCGAGGACGGAGGGCGCAGCGTGAGTGGACCAGACGGGCAGTCGCGGTGGCGAGACTCTCGTGGCCAGCATTATGGTGCGAGAGAAGGGACTCGAGAGAATCACGTGGTGCTGTGACGGGCGTTTCTGTGTGGATCGCACATAATAAAGCGCTCCTTGATATGACAGTATCTACACATGATGCCCCTATCGCCCGAACGCCCGCTGCATGTCAAGAACACTCTCTCATAGCCGACCAAAATCTCTGCCATGCTCATTGCTGCTTTCCCTTGTTCTGCGCCGCCGGGCCCATTTCCTTGCTGAAAGCCGCATACGACACCTCCAGCCCAGCAATAGCCGACACGCCCACCCACAGAATGATCACCAGCAACAAGCTTACCGTCAGACTCATGAAGATGCCTGCACGACTGTCAGTGCACAACCCCCACAATGTATGATAGCAGAGTCTACTCACCAGGTGACAAGAACTTGTACTTCTCAAACAACGGCAGGCCATCCTGCATATGGTCCCCACTACTGCTGTTCCCCTTCGCGCGCCTCTCAAGCTCAAGTCCGCGCTTGAGATCCTGATGCATGGCCGTAGGGTATGGCTCGTCCATCTCGTACATGTGCGCGTGCGCTTCCGCTGGCTCCACGGGCGTTGAGGCGAGAATGAAAACGTAGTTCTTGTCTAGTCTCAGCAACCAGCTGGAGAGACCCGCATCTAGTATGCTGATTAGCTTCGATCAGCATGGTCAGTTTAGGAAAAAAGAATCGTACCAAAGGCCTTCAGCCCAGCTACCCTCTCCTGCTTGCCCACTGGCAGCGCCTCGAACGAAGCGAGGACAATCTTCTTCTCCGTACTCACATACGACACCGTCTCGCTGCTCCGTGACTTCTCCTCCACCGCGTCACCAGCATTGCAGTTCTTCGCGATCGTCTTCGTCAGGCCCTTGATATCCAGCTCGCCGATCACGTTTGTGACCTCCACTGCGAACCCCCCCGCGCCCAACGCCTTCAGACCTTTGTGGACAGCGCGATCGCGGAGGTCTGCAGTCGTGAGGCCTGGTTGCGAGACGATGATGTAGGACGTGGCGTCGCATGTCGACGTTGCGCTCGTGATCAGATCGGCGACTGTTTGCTCGGTCGCTAGCTCGAGGCTTCGTGGTGCACTCTCGATACTTGGCTTGGGGTTAGTGGCTAGATGGGATAGCTTGCTTTTGCCCTGGAGGCGACTCACGGGTTCGATGAGAGGACCAGGAAGGGGGAGCTGTTCCGGAAGGCATTGGCGGCACTAATGGCCGTGATCAGCGCTCCTAGTGATCTGAGCAACATCTTGGGCGAGTGTGCTGGTGCATCTACGTGATCGTCATCGTCTATCGAGGTTGTGGTAGAGACGCAGCTGTTGCATGACTCGCGCGAACGTCTACCTTCAGCACGTCCAAAGATTTCTAGAAGGCTCAAAACTGCCGAACAGCAAGAGTTTCTGGACCACGATCCAACGCACACACGCCCTCACAACTTGCGCGATGCCGCCGCCCTTGAAGAGACAAAAGCTCTCCTCCGCCAAGAACCCTTCCAAAACCTCCCAACCGTCCGAGATCCTCTTTAACCCCACTGCACGACAAGACTATCTAACAGGCTTCCACAAGCGCAAGGTCGCCCGCGCGGATCGCGCACGAGAGCTAGCGCAGAAGAAGGACAAAGAGGAGAAAGTGCTTGCGCGGAAGCAACTACGAGAGCAGAGGAAGGAGGATCTAAGTCAGCATGTCGCAGAATTCCAAAGGGAGCTACAGAGGATGAACGACGATGTTGAGGCGCCTAGCAAGTTAGCAGAGGACGAAGGCACCGAAAACGGCGAGGCAGAGGTCGAGGTGGAAGACGTCATAGCCGAAGAATCCGAGTACGTCGACGAAGAGAAATACACCACCGTCACCGTGCAAGCCATGGACGACCACCCCACCGACGACGAGCTCGACGCTGCAGCCGCGCGGAAAGCCGCAGAAGCCAAAGTGAAAGCCGAGACGGACGCGAAGGAGTTGGAGGAGCGGCGGAAAAAGCGGCCTTGGTTGAAGGAGAAGCCTGATGATGGGAAGCCGAAGGCGAA
>JAVRRP010000707.1:0-14727 GCA_036872775.1 Oleoguttula sp. CCFEE 5521 | reverse complement strand
TCCCCTTGAACGGTCCCTTCACCAATTCGACCACCTTTCCCAGCGCTCCGAACAGCGCACCGAACCCGAAGCTCCATCCCTTCACTCTCACAGACCAGATGAAGAAGTACACCAAGAACCAATTAGTAAACACAAACACTAAGAACACCCCAAAGTCTCTCCACTTGTCGCTCGCGTTGATGTTCAGTCCAGCCAGATACTGGTCTCCAACAGTATACGGACAATACTGGCAATCTGCCGATGCAGTCGGATTTAACAAGTACCCTCCGGCACCCTGCGCGAAGGCCCCTGCATACTCCATACAAGTCTGGCCAGGCGGGGCATCGAAGTGCGCAGTCTCGGAGACCGCACACTCCACAGGAATGTCGTGCAGAGTAGCTGCCAGTACTCCGCCGATCCACCAGGTGGACGGGTTGACCCAGTACATCCAGTAACGCCAGAAGACTGGCAAGGCGCTGTATTGACGGACTACGCCGTTGAAGAGCGAGAACATAACGAAGAAGAAGGGGAGGACGTTGGAGATGACTGTGAAGCTCGGGGCGAAGGCGCAGATCCATTGGCCCCAGGATGCTTGGAAGAGAAAGAAGAGCTGGAAATGCGGTCAGTATTACAGTCTTCAGGGCTCGAAAAAGCTGCACAGAGGTCGAAGACTTACCACAGTCATGAGGAAGACGTAGCCGCTGGTCGCTGATTCCGTTGGCAGGCCAGTCGGGAAGTACCAGATCACCCAGTACAGGAAGCCACCGAGGATCGCCCAGGGGATCTCGCACACGACTTGAGCAGTGGTGAAAGCGAACCAGCCGTAGATCCTAGACGGGTACTCTCGAGCTTGCCAAAGTGCCATGTTGGTGAAGAACTTCGGAACGACAGCGTTGACGATCGTGGGCGGTATCGTAATGATAAGGAAGCTGGTGAACATTCGGTTCTCACGCTCGTGTTAGTCGTGTAGTGCAAGGTATTTGAGGGACTGCTGACTTACCTGCATATCCTGAATCGTATTGCCCAATTGCCAGAAGGTGAAGCCATTGAAGATGCCGACGATGACGGAGACAAACAGCTTGCCGTAGATGTAGGAGGGGTCGCGCCAGTACTAGAAAGCGAATGTCAGCAAACAATGCACTGAGTATGTCACTCTTCTCGAATGTCCCCGGAGGGCTCTTGTGCTATTCTTGGCATGGCCGTAACATCGCAGCGACTCCAAGGGCGTCAGTGAGATGACGAGTAGCCCACAGAGACCTTTGTCTCTCATTGACGCTCTTAAGTAGAACGCGCAGCCATGGAGCCGTCGGCAGATGCAACAGCAACCTACAAACTTTCGTGAGACAGAGAGGATCAGTGCTTACCTGCTTGAACGTCCTCTTCGTCAATTCCATAGTCTGCGCCACCGTCGACGCAGCAAACTCCCTCTCCTGCTCTTTTCTGACCTTCTCCGGCACGCTCTTACTCCTCGCCAACTTCAACCCCTCAATCTCCTCGATGACCTGCTTCGCATCCTCGCTGTGCAACCACTCATCGTTCCAATTGATTCTCGTGCCATCTGACCTCTTCATCGGCTTGGCAGCAGTCTCGAGAATGAACTCAGCAACGTTCTTCTCCGGCGGGCAGTGGATTCCACGGTCCGCGAAATATTTGATAACAGCGGAGCCGCCTTCACCGACAGGGCCGAAGTAGAAGGTGTTGCCGCCAGGGTTCAGGGCGAGGATCATGTCGAATTGCTGGATGAGGATTGAGGACGGTTGGTGGATGGTGCAGACGATTGCTTGGCCGGCGGCGGCGAGCTTCTTGAGGAAACGCACGATGGAGTAAGCGGATTGAGAGTCGAGACCTGATGTCGGCTCGTCGAGGAAGAGGAGAAGGGAGGGCTTGGCAGCGAGCTCTACACCGATGGTGAGGCGTTTGCGCTGTTCGACTCCTAGGCTCATGATGAGGGCGTCTTGCATGTCGTTCAGCTCGAGAAGGTCGATGATCTGGTCAACGTAAGCGATCTTCTCTGACCGAGGCGTGCTAGCAGGCTGGCGGAGCACGGCTGAAAATTCAAGTGCTTCGCGAATTGTCGCTGTCCCGTCATGCAAGTCACCTTGCAAGCAGAAGCCAGTATTGCGCTGGAACTCAGGACCGAGCCCGCGGCCGTCGACGAACATCTCACCAGAGACCACACCCATGGACTGTCGCTGCGCAAGTGTGTTGAGAAGTGTCGTCTTGCCAGCTCCAGATGCACCGACAAGAGCGACCATCACACCAGGCTTGGCGTAGCCATTGACGTTGTTGAGCAGCTTCTTTTCACCGCCGAGGTAAGGGACAGTGTACTCGACGTTGCGCCATGTGAAGATACTCTCACTCTTCGTGATCTGCGCCATGGCCTCACCAGAGTCGCTCTCAGCTTCCTCCCGCTTGGAGCTTGAACTGCTGTCACTGGCTGGAGCAGCTGCGCCCTTCTCTTCGTCAGCCACCACAGGAGAAGCCTCTGCGACGATCTTTTTGGCTTTGCGAGACTCTTTAAAGATCAGTGCACCACCGCCGGAGGATGTGAAACTGAAAAGCTCGTTGGCCAGCATCGTGATCAGAAGGTAGAGCACAGTGAACGCAATCACGACACCGAAGTTGCGCCACAAATTGCTTCGCGAATAATTGTATTGCGTCGCTAGGTATGCGTCACCTGTGACAGACTGTGCGTTGATCTCAGCTCCCGCCAGAGCACAGCCCTGGTACGCCGGGTCGACTCCAGGACCTTGCGGGACGAGTTGGCTCGGCGCGCACTGCATTGTGCGTCCGGAAAACTCGTTCGTTAGCACCGCTTCGAAGGAATACGAAATTGGATTGATCCAATAGAGCCAACCGAACCAGACATATTTAGACAGTAACTGCGTCTTTGGAATAACGTAGCCAGTGTAGATAACCAGTAAGTTCAAAGCGATACCGGAGAATCGCACAGCAGTGTCAATCTCCGGACTGACGGACGCAAACATGCGGTATAGCGCCGTCAACATGATTGTTGTGATATACACAAAGAGCATGTAGATGAAGAACTTCCCGACCGCGATGTCCAGATTTGTCATGAAGTACATCAGGATACCGAACAAGATCGTCTGGATCAGGATGACTGGAAAATCTGTAATCAAACGGGCAAGAGCGACGGCCGAAGGTCGGTAGAAGGCGTATTCGTTATGCCTTGCCACGACTGCCCGTCCACTGACTGCCTTCATAAGTTCAGTAAGTTGCAGCCAGCCGAGGAACAGGATGCTGAAGAAGATGGCGCCGCCACGGGTGAAAGCACCTTCGGTATTAAGAGGTTCGCCGTAGAAGAGAGACCCGACGATCAGGCCGTTTGAGATGATGATGAAGATCTTTGTCCATAGGGTGGTCGTGTCGCCAAAGATGAGCCAGAATTCTCGCTTCGTGCATGCAAGCACTTGTCGAGGAAAGCTGATAGTGTAGGATGACTTCTCTGACACTCGCTTCGACTTGCTCTCCTGCACCGACTGCTCGAACTCCTTGGCATCTGCAAAGTCGCTCTCTTCAATGGCCTTCTCATAGCTCTCCATATCGTGGAGCAGCCCAGCGTAGTGTGGAGATGACCGGAACGCTTTCTCGAGAGCATCAGGACCCTTTGGCGTCGAGGCTTCTTTTCAAGGCTGGAAACGACGTTCGACTGGATCAGTAATCGCAGTCAGGAAGTCTGCAGTCGTTTGTCGCTCAGGACACTCGAAGCCAAGGTCAACGAAGTACTGCTTTGCCTCCTTTGCCGGACCCATGAAGATCTGTCGACCCTCGTCGATGACCAAGACTTTGTCCATAACGTTGAAGATACCCTCGCCAGCTTGGTAGAGTGTCACCATCGTCGTGCGATTGCTAATATCCGTCATGATGCGGAGAGATCTGGCGTAGTCGAGAGCCGTAGAAGCGTCAAGACCTCGAGTCGAGTTATCCCAAGCTACTACAGTCGATTTCGATGCGAGTGTTTCAGCGATCGACACACGTTTGCGCTCTCCACCGGACACACCGCGCGTGTACTCATCGCCAACCATGGTATATTTGGTGTGCGAGATCCCGAACATCTTCATCAGGGCATTGGCAATGATCGGTACCTCTGCCTGCGCCTTCTTCTTCGTCTTCGTCATGAGGGCGAACGTCAATGTCTGCCATACACTCAAGACGGCCATGTGCGTGTCGTCTTCCTGGTTGTATGCTACCTCTCCGCGGTACATCTTCTTTTGCTTGGCTGCTGGGATGCCGCCGTAGGACACATCACCCGTGACCGATGCATATGCCTCGCGGTTGTTCGTGATCGCCTTGAGGAAGGTGCTGGAGCCGGATCCAGGTCGACCGAGCACCAGCAGCATCTCGCCATCTCGTACGCAGCCGGTAAAGTCTTTCAGTAGCGTGCGAGTGCCGCCCGTGCGCCGTGCAAGCGAGGGTAGATACGATGTAATAACGTGATAGAGATCAGGTCCAAACGTGCCGATGATCGCATCCGGAAGCGTTCGCGCGAAAGTCGCAGTGCCGCCGAGACCCTCGACACGCAGGTCCTTAAAGATGACGCCGACTTTCTTGGCAGACCGTCCAGCAGTACGCTTCTCAAAGTGCCCTTCCTTCATAAACTCATCCAGCGCGAATTCCTCTTCTTCAGTGGAGCCAGCTTCAACATCGCCACCATCGGTTCCAGTCGCCTCAGTCCGTGCGGTCTGCCGTGTAGCAGTCCTCGAAACCGGTCTACCCTTGCTGCGTGCACTTCGCTGAGTGTCTTGTGTTCGATGCCGTTCCAGTCTCGTCAGGTTATCATGCAACGCCTGGAAGTCTTCTCTCGCATCGCGTTCGTTGAAGCCTCCGACATCCCTCTCACCCCACATACCAGATCGGTCGACATCCTCTGGGCTTTCCTCAGCTTCTCGTGGCGGGTGCATGCGCCCAGCATCTGGCTGCTCGTCGCCTCTATGCCATTGATTTGTCTGCGGCCCTTCGCCTGTGTTGGAGCGATGTAGCCGTCTCTCATCGACGCCGGCGCCCCACATCTTGCCACCTGTATGGTGTAGTGAAGCCTCGAGCTATGTCTTGGTCCTGAAGTGATGAAGTCGGCGGATACTCTTACTGCGCTGGGTCGAATCCCAAGGCTCCGCGGGATCAAAAACGACAGTGACGCAAAGGAAAGAAGGTTAACGCCAATGAGGTTGGGGAAAAGAAACAGGAGCACTCCGTCCAAACCGTTACCCTCTCACTCACAATGATGCATTCGGAAATAAGGGAGTTAGATCTCCAAGGTGGAGTAGGTTGGCGTGCACGTTTGCGCATTGGAAATCACTCTGCACCACAATAGAAGTTTCGGAGAGGTGACAACTCGATGCGGTCATTATTAAGCTCACACCGTGCCGGCCAAGCGGCTTCCTCAGATTAGATTTGCCGATCTTTCAACATCCCGAGGAGGTGGATTTGTAGGGGTGTGAAACAGCGGAGTTCGATGTGTGGAACGCGGTGTTAGATGTCTTATCATCGTAAAAGCCGAGGAGGCATATATACTGCGATAACTGCACGCTCATACTTGGTACTTTTGGCGAGAACAACGATGCTTTGCTCTGTTAGAAATGCGAGTGTCCGCGCCTGGACCAGGTTGAGTGTCCAGGAAGGGCGCAACTGAAAGCCGGAGCTCGGAGTTCACTGAAACGAGATGTGAAGTTGTAAGTGTTTGGATATCACCCTTTCACATGCAACTCTCAAAATTACACTCATGTGGTTATTGATACTATAGTCGCCTCTGTCGCAACGAAATTGTGCTTGGAGCACCTGTGAGAAACCATGTTGAATTTGACTTCTCCCAAACCGCTTTCCATGCTATTCTTTCCTCACATGCACGCCAAAATGCTAAGCACACAAACCGCTCTCAGCAGCAGCTCTCCGAAGTCTCGTACGTATAAAGCTGTCAATAGCAGCCCTCCCCCATTTCAAGTCTCCCACTATCTCCCCATTCACCCCCCAAGCACACGCCGTACCCTCTCCCGCTCAGCCTCGATCCGCGCAAGAGTCACCTCATGCGCCATCTCGTCCCGCCTAGCCTGCAGCTCGAACTGCCTTACTTCCATCGCCCGCCGGTGTGCCGCCTCAGCGGGATCGATCAGGGCAGGCGCAGCAGCCACCGGGCGAGCATGGGGCGGCCACGGCATGTGCACCGCGAGGTGGTTCAGGAAATCGCCTATCGGAGGCGGGCGAGCGACAACCTGTTGGGCAGGCGGAGCGGGCAATTGCTGCGGTATTGGCTGCAACACTGGCTGTTGCTGCCCGTAGGGCATATACTGCGCGCCATGCTGCTCCTGCTCATCATTAGCACAATGCTACTACTACCGGCAGCATTGCATCCACATACCTCACGCCCCCCGTCCCTTGCCCGGAAGAACCGCTGCTGACCCTCCGCAGTCCTGACCCGATGGCACTCATCGCAGTATCTCTTTCCATTCTGATCCTCCGCAAACTCGTTCTCGCAGCCACCAGTCTGGCACCTTCGCATCCGTGGCTGCGGCATCACGTCGTGCTGTTTTGGGAGCTGCTGCTGCCGATAGTCTTGTCGCGGTGCAAGCAATTCCGCCAATTCATGCATTTCGCGGCGCGCTTCATCGCTGATCGGCTCGCCTTTGATGGGGCGGGGGGCAGGCTGGGCAGCGTAGTTGACGCGCTCACCGTTGACATGGCCGTTGATCCAGTCTCTCGCCATCTTGATCAGAGATGCGGATCGTCAACAACGGTATCGAAGTCACTATCCAACATAGAGCACGCAAGGCGTTTGCACATGTAGCCAATCTCGATACTGAAGCGTTGGGAGACGCGAGGAGGAGCGACCAAGGAGTACATCTGCTCCTTCCTCGTACCTGCATGTAAGTTGTATCGTATATATAGTGCAGACTTTCATCATGATAGGCTGTAGATGAAGGGGAGATGACGCTGAAGAGCAAGAAGGCTGCCTTTTGTAAATTGTGGCCACAGAGACGACCATACACGCGGAATCTCTTTAGGATTTCCACCATTCACCTGCCCCTGATCCAAATGCTTCTCCCTAGCAGCAGATCACTCGAGCATCCTCTCCATCCTGCCCTGCCCCGGAGGCGTGCTTTCCAGTCCACCCTCACCAATTCTTGCAAGCCACACCATCCTCTCGCCCTCCAAACTAGCCATCAGTCCATTCAAATCATGCTCACCACTTCCAGAAGAAGTAGAAGGATATGTATTCCTGTTCCGTCGAACTGACACGCTGCCAGGCAGTGATGGCGAGAATGGAGAGCGGAGAGCAGAGTCCGAGCGATTGCGTGCATGGCGGGAGGTGGAAAGGAGAATGTCGGCGGGAGTTTGGGGTTGCTGGTGGGAGGGCAGGGAGTCGTTGTAGACTGGGAGTCTATTCATGCCTGGAGTATGGGGGATTGCTGGGATTGGGAGGCTAGGCGCGCTGTCTTCGCTCTGCAGAGTAGCGTTGCTGGAGTGGCGGAAGGGATTGCCGTTCAATAAGGCTGGAGCCTTGAAACGGCAAAGTGTTGTAGCTGAAGTCTGCCTGGCCAGGTCAGTCGACAGACGGCTTAGCTCTTCGGTCAGAGTGTCCAGTGGCGAGTTGCGGAAGCGGAGAAACTCTGAAGCTGCGTCTGTGATCTCATTCGAAGAGCGCCGGCTGAGAAATGACCTGGTTGGGGATTCATAGTCGTAGTCTGAAATACCGCTTGCTCCACTCACCATGCGAGCACGAGGAGTGCGTGCGGCGCCGATGCCAAGTAAAAGACTGCTGCCCGGCAAGCTCTCCGTACCCGCGGGCGAATCACGGATCTGTGTCACGGAACTGATACCGCTGCTGTCTGATGGCGAAGTCTGAGTTGTCAGCAGCGATCGTGTCGGTGTGTAGCCTGTCTGAGATGTGCCGCTGCGTCGTCTGCCACTGTGCGAGACAGGTGGAAGAAGCAGAGGGTATCTTTCCAGATTTGGCGTGGACAGACGAATGGACTCGCTGGAGTGCCTAGCAGCGACTGAGGTTGCTGCGACGCTTGTACTATGTCGATCTCCGTGGATGACAGAGGACAAATCTGAAGTCGATCTCATGTCATTACGAAACCTGGGTTCGAAGTTCTGCTCAGAAGTCGGACGTGTCGTGAGAGTTGTGCGGACTTGCTCCTCCATTTGCCTCTCGCGCATCTCCGTAGCGTTACGCGATGGGCTGTCAGTTTGAACAAGGGTGACTGTAGAACCAAAGCGCACGCGTGGAGTGAAGATACTCGCGTCCGGGTCCAGCATCGGTGCAGGTTCATCCTTGTCCTCATGTATGGCGATAGGGTCCTCGAAACTCCTGGTCTTTGGACGGCGTGCTCTTGCACTGGACAGAAGCCTCGAGGGTATTACTGGTGAACCAGCAGCCGCGTACGGAAGCTCTCGCAAGATCATACCACCAGGCCGGCAAGGTGTCACGATGCTCGTAGCAGTCGTTGCGTGTGAATGAGTCCCGTAGTCCGGCTCCATCACGCCGTCCAGGCTCGTGATGGCGGCTTCCGAAGCATTCTCGGGAACAGCGATCTTGACGCTCTTCGTTCGTGTTGGCAGCTTCTGTCGTTCTGTTGCGGTAGACTGAGGCTGCAACGTGTCGTTGGCGAGCTCTGATGAGTGAAGGGTAGCCTCGGTGCCGGTCGAGACTGTACGCTGCCTGCCCTTCGTCGATAGATCCTGCATTGTTGCCACGGCTAGCTTAAGCTTCGGGCCAATGCTCAGGCGTGCGCTGTGCCTCTGCACATCCAGCCCCGCTCGGCGGCGAGCGAGAATTCGTTCATCAATGTCCATGGTGTCGGCTGCGGTAAGCTGGATCCGGGTGGGATTGATACGAAGCATGGTTCTCGAGCTACTCGACTCGTGCGGCGAGGTTGTGCTGATTGCGGAATAAAGGAATTGAAAAGTAAGGAATTGCTATTGTTGACAGTCTCCTGCATGATTGAGAAGGAAGTCTCTAATGTAGAGAGGAAGCTACGCCGTACCTGCGCTGTTACTGCATTGTTCCCGACAAGACGCATACGCGTGGAGAAGATCTCGTACAGGACGAGTATGGTCCACGGATGGGCGACGTCTCGTCCATCTGCTGCAACTTGAGGTCCAGGAGAGACAAGTGCCACGCTGAACCATGCATCCGATTTCCTCATCGGTCCAGCTAATTCTGGGCGCTCGTACCGTACTGCACGGCGATGATCGCTTGTGCTGGTGCTAACCACCGAAACGCCATCTGTGTAGTAAATATGCGATGAAGGTCACGTTGGATAGGCAGAGGGAAGTCCAGCGCCATCAAGCTCATCAGTGTCAGGGTGGCCGTTGCCGAGCGGACCGCCAAGTCGCGTGCAACTGCGTCACATACATCACGTGGCAGTGCATCTGGCCCTACCTAAGCGAGCTCGACGACGTACATCCGACTACACAGCCGCGACGCATTTGATTAATCGCTGTGCAACGTGGCCGAGCTGTGTCCGTTACGCTGTATAGCAACAATCTACTACAGCGTCCCCATCTCGCTGCCCAGCTCCCTCCGAATCTCTCTCATACCCCGACATACCTTACACAGCACGACCATTGCCGTTTCGCCCTCGGGTACCTTACATATAGGCCGCGCCTCCATGCAACGCTCAGCTCCACAGCGGCGGCCTGACATACTGCTGTGTTGTTAGTATATCATCGGACATACAGCAATGGCAGCTGCAATCAGTATAGGCCAGTCAGTGGGTGGGCTGCGGATAGCAAATCCAGACGATGCTTCAAGTATATCGCCCACCGAGACGTCCAGGAACGAGGCACCCATGCGGCCACCACCATCATCGTCGCACTCCTCAGGCAGCACAATCACGGGTGGTCAGCGGCCAGGTCTGAATCCGACATTGTCCCACCGCTCATCCGATCAAGGCTATGGTCTCAATTTCAACACCAATACATCCCCCCAACACACCGGCAACAACTCGCCGACACCCTCGCAGCAGTCTAGATCGCCAAGACTGTCACAGATGCGAGACTCTATGGCACAGAACCGACTGAGTCATCGCAAGAGTATGCCTCTGGATTGGCAGGCGCAGCAAGCAATGCAGTACCCGTCACACTCGACCAACTATGGTCAGCAGATGCGACCGCCTGGCATGCAGACCACTTCCATACGACCCATTAGCGGGATGTACAGTCAGCAGAATGGCTCTTCGAGCTCTGGGCTTTCGAGTCAGGCGTCGTACGGGTACAGGGGTGAGATGAGCTCGTCAGACGGTAGTGGGGTAGGAGTCCAGCGAAGAGGCTCGAGATCATCCAGACAGGTCCTGGACATGTCTCCAAGCCGTGGGAGCAGTCGGACGTACCGACAGAGTAGTGTGCCTATGAACGGCGGCAACGGACCTTTGCCTCCGCGACGGAACTCCAGACGCGACCATGGACCAGGCGATGGACCAGGCGATGCATACGAAGGTGGCTCAGATGCGCCATACGCTGGCAACGCGGCAGTGCCGCGAGGTACAGACGAATGGAACGAGCGAGGTGCAGCGCAAGGTACACAACAAGAGACCGATGGGTCCGGACAACAGACGCGGCAGATCGTGAAGAAAGGTGTCAAGGACTTCACATTCGGGCGGACGCTTGGCGAAGGCAGCTACAGTACTGTACTGGCAGCAACCGATCGCCAGAACTTGAAGGAGTACGCGATCAAGGTTCTGGACAAACGACACATCATCAAGGAGAAGAAGGTGAAGTATGTAAATATCGAGCGCGACACACTGAATAGACTGACGGAACATCCCGGCGTTGTACGACTGTACTATACATTCCAGGACGAGCGATCATTGTACTTTGTACTGGACTTTGCATCTGGAGGCGAACTCTTAGGTGTGTTGAAGAAAATGGGGAGCTTTGACATTGAGTGTTCGAGATTTTACGCTGCGGAAATACTAGATACTGTCGCATATATGCATAGCAGAGGAGTGATACATCGAGATCTGAAGCCGGAAAATGTACTACTGGACAAGGACATGCACGTAAAGATCACGGACTTTGGAACTGCGAAGATACTGAAGATGGAGACAAAGGCAAACGGAGCGGTTTCCTCAAGCAACGGCGAGATGGCTGGTAATCCGATGGACGGTGCTGAAACTGACAAAGCGATGTCGTTCGTCGGCACAGCAGAGTACGTCAGTCCTGAGCTCTTGCGAGACAAGAATGCATGCAAAGCCAGCGACCTGTGGGCATTTGGCTGCATCGTCTACCAGCTTCTGGCCGGACGACCGCCCTTCAAAGCTGCGAACGAGTACCTCACCTTCCAGAAGATCCTGGCACTGGAGTACAGCTTTCCCGAAGGATTTCCAGAAGTCGCACGTGACCTGGTAGAGCGATTACTGGTTCTTGAACCGAGCAGTCGACTACCTGTAGAACACATCATGAATCACCGATTCTTCGATGGCGTGCGATGGGGCAAGGATCTATGGAAGCAGAAGGCGCCAAGACTGAAGGCATACGTGCCACCACCAGCACCACCCATCAAGCTCGGCAACGGCGCCAGCAACGGCATGGGCTATGGTCAGATCAGCTCGTCAGCGCCGGCAGCCATTGGCACGTCACCCTCCTCTGCCCTGCCTGGTGCACGACATTTGCGTAACATTACCGAGCTTCCGCCGCCAAGTCAGCTCGACATCGAGTGGCTGCCAGTGCTCACTCATCCGAATGAACGCATTCTCAAGCTTGGCAATCTCATCGTCAACACATCCACTCCGGCTACTACCACCGATGCTGGGACGCCTTCCGAGAAGCCGAAGTTCTCACGCTTTTTCAGTGGTAACGCCAGCAAGAAGCGAGAACGACTTGTGCTTATCACCTCCAGTGCCAGAGTGATCATGGCAGCGGCAGGTGGCAAGGAGAAGAAGGCGAAGATGGACTTCAGTCTGCATGCCACTGGGTGCTCGTTCAGGAGCTTCACTAACCCGCAAGGACTGACGGCTTGGTGTGTTGATACTGTAAGTTGAAATCCTCCCAAGTGATCGAGAGACCCAATGCTGCGACCGTACGTGCTGACTTCCACAACAGCGCGACAAACACATTACCTTCGAAGATCCACGTGCCACAACCTCGGACCCGGCAGGCTCAAAGTTCAGCACGCAGGAATGGATCGAAGCTCTCGAATCCGCGCGCGAAATCGCAGCCGCCCAATCCTCTGTCTCCGGCGGCTCCAGCCTACTTGAAGACAGTCCAGCCGACTCGCTTGGAGGTGACGCCGTCCCGCCTATGATCAGTCAGACTAGGGGCATGCTGAGGAAGGATCGAGGTGGCGGAGCAATTGGGGTGGATGATGAGGGAGGTGGGACGAAGAAAAGGTTCAGTAAGAGGAGTAGTCGCAGTGGGTTGGCGGCTGTATTTTGATGGGAGAGCGACGCACGACGAACGACGCAGGAGGGTGTAAGCGTCGGTAAGGCATTTGCATCTTCTGCACATTCACTCATACATACGACATTACGAGTCTTCCTTTTTCGCGGCGAGGACTAGCCGCAATCGCAACCATCGTATAGCGCTCAAGGATTGCCAGCATGGCGATAAGGCAAACCAATGACAGCAACTACCTTCTAAGCTGCCAACGCCTGCAATGGCGCAGCAGATGTTCATCAGGCCCAACCGCTCGAAGGCGAAGAAGCAGTCGGTGCAGGGTGTATTTGACCCTGCCTCTCGTCGCGGCGTGCCTTTGGTTATCCATAACCATCTGAGCGAGTCTCTCAAGCGAACCGTGAGTCCCTATAACCCACGCTTGTTATGGTAAACCCAGGGGCTCCGCCGGCATCTCAGACCACGGGCAGTACATACTCTGATCCATGAATTCTTTGCTTGGTACAGTGGGCAGCCTGAGTGGCGCCTTAAGTCGGAGGCAAATGACGATATTCACGAGATCTTGATGAGCAGCGATTGCGATATCAAAAACCGCAGATAATGCATCCTCACAGGGAACGGATGGAGATGAAGGTCAGTCTCAGGTACCGCAACCATGTCCGGCGTTCGATGACGGCATGGTCGCCCGCGCGAGCTGCGCGAGGAGCCGGTCATAATAGTAAAGGTAATAGATCTCGTAGTGAGCGAGGCAAAGCCGCTTAACGTTCATCCATATGCAGCGAGCCACCCGGCGCGACGAGCCAGAGTCACTTTTCAGACCTCGGAACCTTATCCCTCGCACGTCTACGACGTGGTCGCGAGGCGTGGTTGCTCTCAAGCGGTTCCCCTGGATCGAGGCCGAGCAGTACTGGAATCTCCCATTGGTTCTTGTGGAATCGCTCGCAATGGCTCACGCATTTCTGCTCCCTCTCAACTAGGACAGCGCAGCCGTTTGAAGTAGCAGTGGTGAAGGCGGGGACTAATGAACCATATGGATGCTCTGGGCTAGCGCAATGAGCGTTATCCGAAGAGTGCGAGCAGTAAATTACAAAGCTTTCGAACGGTCAAGTCCTGTCCTAAGCCCTCACAGCGACGACCGGGCGGATAGTCAGGGTACTTGCCGGCAGATACAAGTCAGCAGGCGTTCCACACATTCAAGTCGTATTGCTGCTAAGGTACCCATAAGATCAAGGTGCCTCTAGAAGTCTAGGCTTGGCCGAGTCATCATTGCACTACGCAACAACCGCCTCCACCATCTTCGTTGTGATCTGTTGCAATTGTGTCAATACGACCGCACCACGTGCAAGACGTTTCCCATTACTTACTACGATGGCAGTAGCGTCGACGCTGGCCTCTATCGAAGCCGGGGCTCTTCTCGTAAGGACATCCGCGGTGTCCGCATTTGTCTAAGGCATCCGATGGATTAGTAACGTTCTAGCGGCATATTGTCTCTAAGAAACTTACGCTGAGCACACGATTCTGCTATTCCATTCCCAGTGCCGAAGGATACTACCCGCTGATTGCAATTCGATGCACTGCAATTATCTAGACATCGCATCGGATAAGAACCTTGCGAAGGACAGTCAATCCAATAGCTAGGATTGAAATACCTACGCCGGTTACAGTAAGTGCTGCGGGCACAAGCGGCGCCGCGACAACCCCTATAGGCACAGATCGCCATTGTCTGTACGAAGCGAGGACAACGCTGCCGCTTTATCAAGTTTGCTCGGCTCTGTGTATATAACAGCAGCTCCTCACCGGTGTTGCCTCGTGGCGTCTCCGTTTGCCGCGAAAATATAACGCGGCCGCAGGGGCAAGGCAGAATGAGACATTCAGTCCAATCGTGCGTATGATGGATGACCCCATCACTACGCTGGTGGCAATAAGAGATCTGCAATTGGTCGATCTTGCGCCACCAATAGCCTAGGCCCTCTGCAGACGGGCTGTATCTGACAATAGACAGAGGCAACACTGACAAGGCTGAAACGAGCCATGCGTGCACCGGTACGACTTCGATGGTGCCTTAGGAATGATCTAACTTGTCAGGTGTGCCGCACTCCCAAGACATTCTCACCACAAAGATGTCTAGGTACTTGCTCAGCATGATCACTGATGTTGAATAAGCCATTGATTCTTCACGTCGAAGATTAAGCATAACTTCTGAGCATGTTTGCAAAGTTTCCGGTGGATGCCTTGGGCATCTTTGCCTGAGGCACCCACGGCGCCTTCTGGTCCTTAAGAGCCGATCACAAGATTCTAGATGCCGTGCGTCTTGAACCCAGTCCTTTTAAAGCCCTACCAGACCGCAGACCGCTCGATCAGGATGCTGAAGATAAGTTCCGCGACGTAGATGGCAGC
>JAVRRP010000706.1:0-14727 GCA_036872775.1 Oleoguttula sp. CCFEE 5521 | reverse complement strand
GCCGCACTGTAGGCGCGATATCGGCCGTGTATTGAGATGCAAGACTCTGTTGCGAGGACCTACGAGCGAGCGACTCTCGGATCTGCTTTGCAAGTCCGCTCGATCCTATATCTGGCATGAAAGCTTTACTGGAGCTCTCTACGCTTTGCCCAGCCGAGTGTGTAGAGATCACAGCACTTGCAGCGCCAGTCATTGGCGCTAAGCCGCGCGGTCCTAAGCTGATCTTGCGCTGACTAGACATGCGTGATCGCAGGGTACCGCTGAAGGATGACTTCGACCTCACAACGTGATCACTTATTGGATGTGCTTCCGGTTTGTTGTCATCCCCAGCTTTCGGCAGCTTTGCAGCATTTGACGAAGCTTGCATCAACGTGGTCAGTGCTGCTGTCGGGACGGCTTCGTTCAACGAGATAACGTCTGTCTTCGTTGGAATGAACGTGGCAGGTTCTAGACCGGAACCGAACTGCGTCAGATCGAATGCATCCATTATGTCGTCGGCCGAGGATACTTCTGCTTTACCAGAGAAATCCGTCTGCATAGAGGGGAGCATCACCAACTCGACCGCCTCAGCGACGCGAGTCGAGATCGAAGCTGCCGTGTGACCTACAACTTCGGGCCAAAACGAGACATCAGCCCAGTGCGGTAGTGCGTACTCGATACCATCGCCTAGCTGATACTTGAACAAAGGTACTGGGTGCAGCGGCTTTGACGAAAGTGCTACAATGTCCACACCGATGCTGTTGCCGAGCAATAGGTTAGTAGCTCGCTTCAGTAAACCATGACCGCACTCGAATATGCCAGTGCCAGCAGTCACGGCGATGATGGAATTGCCAGTCGTCTCGAGCGCAGGATCTGTATTGTCGCCCACATAGTCAAGCGCAGACAGGTAGATAGCATGCAGCATATTGCCTTGAGCCGCATTGACGAGCCCATGTCGAGAATTGAAGTTGTGAATTACTTCGAAGATCTCTTCGATCACCTCAGCCCAATTTGCGCTAGGTTTGTCCTGGCATATGACATAGTAGAAATCTCCTGAGCCAGAAGCAGAGTCGCCCTTGCCATCTGTTTTGTCACTGTCAGTCGTCCTGCCAAACAGAACGATTGAGAAGTGATGCCTTGCATCCGTTGCGTCCCAGTGATGAAAGAGATCTTCCAAATACCCGTGAACGGCACGCTCGTACATCATGTCGCCATCGCGCCACTGGCCAAGCATTTCCTCGGAGAGCTGAATGAGTATGGTGTAGCGCGCGCCACCGCTTCTCCAGATCGTCTTCGTGCTACTTTGATCGATCACGGCAGAGTCTTTCACCTGGCCGTCTGCATAGATAGCACGGACGATTGCAGTCTCAGTACCCGAATCCTTAACTTGCTGGTCTTGGTAGACTACGTTACCGTCCAGGCGAAGCACCATTCGGTGTATGTCCGCACGTGACAAGCAGAGGTCTCGGAACAGGAACTCCACATGATCTGCTGTGGCATCCTTGGTGTCGTCGACCCAAATGATGCTTGCTGGCATACGGTTCACATAACCGAACCGAATTCCTAGGGTGATGTGCAATGAGATCTCTTTTTGCACAGCTGCACGAGCTTTCGATAGAATGGTCAGACACTTGGCCCCTTTCGCCGTGAGTTGACCGATCTTGCCGGTTGGGAGGATGTCTGCACCGCAGAGGACATCCTCCGTCGAGGTTCGATCTTCATGGAGGACGACTGTACATAGTCTCTCCGCTCGTCGAGCTGCCATTGACGATGTTGCCACCCAGCTCCCAAATCATGGCGGCGATGTAGTGACCGGATTTCTCCAGTCCAGGAGCGTTTACTTCGCCGGGCCACTTGGGGACTCACAGCACTGGGAATATCTCCTGCACAGCCTTGAGCATGTGTAATACTGAGTCGGTAGAAGTATCGGTCGGTCAAGGTACTGTGAAGATCCGAGTACATATCATGGACGCAATGGGGTGTAGTCACCACGGGCCGCTCCACCCCCTGAAACATCAACATTGAGAGTACAAGGGCGCCCAATGATCTGCCCTGCATGTTAACATCCTACCTGTAAATATCACATTGCAATGCTTCCCCGTCCCCTCTTCCTCCTCTCCGCCCTCGCGGTGGCCGTGCAGGCTCACGGCACCCACGACCAACAACCAGTCGACCCCAATGCCGACTGGGCAACAACTCACATGAAATCCGAACACCACATCGACTCCTGGGACGCCGGCTCATTTTTCAACCTCCACGACTACAACAGCAACAACGCCTGGTCCCGCAGCGACATAGCCAAGACCCTCGGCCTGCTCGACCCCTCAACCTCCCACCTCACGCCCACCGCGAAAGACGCCGCCGTCTCCAAAGTCCTCGAGCTCTTCGACCAAGACCGCAGCGGCACGGTCTCTTTTGCTGAGTTCACGATCGGCTCCGCTAAGGGTTTGAGGATCCCGGACTTTGGCTACGGACCAGGGCACCACGGGGATGATGAGTACGAGTATGAGATCCACCACTTTGAGAAGTATCATGATGAGAATACGCGGGAGGAGGACTTGAATCACCCGGAGGATATCGAGCATTTCCGGAAACATGATATGCTTGAGGAGCAGGCTGAGAGGCAGGAGCAGATGGACAAGATGAGTGTGGTAGAGGCGAATATCCCGGTCAAGTTCCGGAGGGGTGGGTGAGCTTGCTATGGCATCTGGCTCGGCGCAGGTGCTTGCAATGGATGAAGATCATGATTTCGCACTGGATGATGGGCTGCAGAGAAGGCATTGGTCCTGGATCGTGCTCGCGATCATCTCGTAGGCGGCGTTCTGGGGGATCGCGGATCAGCACGTGGGAAATGCGAATACGCAATTGTTGTGCTGGTCGGCGATCTTCGCTGCTGTGTATGTGGTGCAGATGATGTGACTAGATGAATGAGAAGTGTAGGATAAGGAAGAGGCACTTGCTAACGGCAAGTAGCTGTGGTATATGGAGGTATATAGATGTCTAGGACTACATGAAACACGCCTGGTGCGTACGTCTTTACGCGATTGATGTGCTCGAGGACGACCTCAGTATGTTCGGCATGATTCGTCGTATTGTACATCCGCTGGAACTCCTTCCTCACTCCCTCTGCCCTGTCTGCGATCTCAGAGAGCTCGAAGTTCTCGTGCACATGAACCCAACCTCCAGCAATTGGATCGAGTACGGCGAACGCAGTAGTCCAGCTTCCTCTCGAGGTAGGCAGCAGACCACAGTTGACGTGCCGCACAGGCGGTAATTGCCTCCTCAGTAGTGCGACTCGATCGAAGGCATGCTCATTCGATTCACTGAAGATCAGAAGTCGAGCGTCGTGGTCAATCATTTGATCGACAGCAAGGTGCTCTGCATGTATGACAGTCTTCCACTTGTTTGCAGCAGCGCCTCGTCGGAGCCCTTCGATGCTCCACGGATTCAAGTCCCAGCAAAGCACCTTGCTGACTCCAGCCTTGAGATAAGAGAAGACGAAATAGCCAATGCCCGCGTACAGGTCCACCGCAGTACAGCCCCGTCCATCTTCAATACCCTCAGCCACAGCACTAGCGACTGCAGGCAGCTCCAAGATGCGTGCCTTCTCGCTGATGTTGCCGCGCGAGAACATCGTCCATCTGGGTGCCCAGGTCTGCAAGATGCCATTCTGCTTTGCGGTGACCCAGTAAGCCTTGTCGAAGTCGTCTCGAGTTGGTGGATATCCACATGTTTCGGGGCCGAAGTCACCGTACAAGGGCATGAAGTTGCTGGGTGAGCGCACTACGTTGTCCTCTGAATCCTCGCCATCAAGTTGCAGCGGAATGGGCTTCGTCACTGCAATGTGCGTAACCTTAAGATGCTTCGCCACCAACGTGAGCAGTTCCTGTAGGGGATTATCGCCTTGCTGATTCACAACTTTCCATGTCTGTGAATCCAGCAGAGATACCGGGAAGAGCAGCAGTGTCCCGTAGATCACATAGGAGTGATTGAGCTGCTTGACCAGCAGATGTTCATCCTCAGTGGAAAGCGAGGACCCGGTTTGGGTACTCCACTGCTGCACAGCGCGAAGCATCTAGAGACCTGGTGTAAGGTCGACTGTCCATCGCAACGATCTATGGGACCTTTGAAGCCACGGAATAGAAGTTGATATTAGAATGATCTGGCAGTGAAGTCGCAACAATTTTGTGCAGTTGGCATAAAGTTTATGCTAAAGAACTTGACTTCATATATTGCTGTGCAAGAACTTGGTGTCTGCGTCTGCAGACGACAATGTCTATACGAAAGCGCAACGACTTCTTGGACGCTGAGGAAAGCGATGGAGGAGAGTCAGACGGGTATCAGTCGGAAGAGGAGGAGGGGAGGGCGGCAATAGGTGGACGAGCGACGAAGAGGCGCAAAGTCGATATCTCAGACGACGACAACGACGAAGAGCCAGAGATAGCCGCACTACCCAAGCAAGCCGTCATCGGCCCTCAAGACGCTCGTTTCGATGCATCAGCATTCGACGACGAGGACGGCGTCCCCGATCATGCACAAATCGACGACGATCACGATCAAGAGGCAGACTCAGCAGCGCTCTCCGGCCCACCAAAACGTCCAATCCCCAAGTCCGTCGCCCGCGCTGAGAAGGCCGCCCGCCGCAGCGGTGTTCTCTACATCTCCCGCATACCCCCCTTCATGAAACCCCACACCCTGAAACACTTCCTCTCACCCCACGCTCCCTCGGGTCTAGGGAAGATCTTCCTAACGCCCGAATCCCACGCCTCCTACCTCGCGCGCAAGAAAAGCGGCGGCAACAAAAAACACAGTTTTACAGACGGCTGGGTCGAATTCACCTCCAAACGCGACGCCAAACTCGCGGCCGAAGTGCTGAACGGCAATTGCATCGGCGGGAAGAAGGGCGTGTACTATCATGATGATCTGTGGAATGTGAAGTACTTGAGGGGGTTCAAGTGGACACATCTGACTGAGCAGATTGCGGCTGAGAATGCTGAGAGGGAGGCCAGGCTCAGGGATGAGGTGAGGAAGACGAAGAAGGAGAATCGGGGTTTTCTGGAGGATGTGGAGAGGGGGAAGATGGAGGAGGGGATGGAGATGAAGAGACGGGCGAAGGGTGGGGTTGAGGAGGGAGGGGGAGGGGAGGGAAAGAGGACGAAGCAGCGGCCCGCGAAGGTGTTCAAACAAATGAAAGTACAGGGATCGGGGACTAGGAGTACGGGGGCGGATGAGCCGGAGGTGAGAAAGACGTTGAGTATGATTTTCTAGTTGTTCTCTTGGGAGTCTGGTTCACGCTATTATGATCGGATGCGCTCGCAAGCGCTGCAGCGTCGTCGTACTGTTGTCCTCGGGTATATGCTACATATGTACGTTGCAGTTCATTCCTTCATAGCCTCGCAGGTATTGCCGCACCTGACTTCTTGCGACCCTTTTTGCCCGAGATGGTCGTGTCTCCCGGCATCCACAGCTCAGCAGCGACCAAGTCGGTCAGCTCGAGCACCCGCTTCACGACTGCGCCACTGTCCCGCCGACTCTTCCCTTCCAGCCTGCCCTGACCAATTCTCTCACAAAAGTCCCAAAGCTTGCCTTCCGCGACAAGCTTACCCTCGCCATCTCTCTTCGGCTGCCACTCTCGCGCAAGGCTCACCTTGGGCGGCGTCTTGGCATCGCCATCCTTCTCACGCCTGACGATGATGGTCTTCTCCTCTTCTTGCCTGGTGTAAGCATTCTTCAACGCCTCCTTATTCACGGCCTCAAAGTAGCTCAGATCGCCCTGATGGAAGAGCGTCTTACCCAGGAGCTGTGCTCGATCTTGGACCGCGGGCAAAGGCAGCCAAGCCGATGCGCCTGCATGTTTTGCGGCACGTGGAGTTGATAGCATAAAGAGGCTGACTGCGCCCAGCCAGGCGGCTTCGATGAAAGGCCAGATGAGGAAGCAGTAGAAGTCGAAGTTCTCCCTGCCTATACTTCGCTCTGCGGGGTGAAGGGTAATGGTGTCGACCTTGCCGTCCTTGAACGTGGTCTGCAAGACTTGGTCTGCTTCCAGTCCCATAAGTGTCTCGGCGATATTCTCGTCAAGTGGTCTGGTGTCGAAGATAAACTCCGCTCGGAAGAGATGCGAGAGGAAGAGCACATACTCTCTGAGCTCGGTGTAAGAAATGTGCTGAGCGTCTTCTCCGCCGCCGGCTTTGACTTTAGTGTAGACTGCTGCGCAGACGAGAGCCTGTGAGATGAAGAGGTGTATCGTCATATTGCGGTAGAAGCTCAGTTGGAAGCGATCCTCGGCGAAAACTGTCTCTTCGGGCAGGCCTTCGACTCGGCCAACGAGCTTCGGCCCAAGCACGTCTAGAGCGCGGTCAACAACGGTCTCGGCGTTGAGTGTGGAGAAGTGTGCAAGCCTGCCGCCTTTCTCGCGAACGCGATTGCTTAGCCAATTGACACGGCGAACGAGCTCGCGCTTGCCGACACCTCGACCGCGGAGCGTGAGTAGGACTGTACCGACCAACGCTGTGGGCATGACCACGCTCACGTCATTGATCTCCTTCAGGACTCGAAATCCAAGCGTTGTGAGAAGGCGCCGGCGGAAAGCCGCGTCTTCTGAATGCGTGCTCACGTCAGGCTGTTGCACCAACCTACTCCGCTGTGTCGTAACGAAGTCTCGTAGACTCCATGGCTCGTGGAAGCGCATATCGACACGTCCAAGCTTCAATGACAGCACATTCGATGCTGATAGAAAGGACGACAGTGACTCGGACTTCTTTGGCTGGCCCAAGAGCTCAGATACGTAGCTGTCCACTTCGATGACTTTGTCGTACTGCGTGCTTACCGGTACGATTAAGCAGTCTTGTACGCTTCCGGACATTACACTGTCGAGCACAAAACTGAGGAAGCCAAACTTCGGCTGCAGGAGCTTGCCTGTCCGCGACCGACCGCCTTCAATGAAGCATTCGAGATTATGGCCGTTCTGCAGCAGGGTGTCGATGTACGATTGTACGAGTGTGATGTAGAGCTGATCGTTGCCGAAACTCCGCCGTATCCACATTGCCCCGGCATGCTGGAGGAATGCACCAACGACTGGAAAGTTAAGGTTGTCGCCAGCCACGACAGTTGGTAATGCCAGTCCGAGTCGGTAGCAGATCAGTTGTAGCGAGACGTAGTCAACATGACTACGATGGCAAGGCAGGAACAAGATGCTCTGACCCTTTTTCGCCGCCTCGTCCGCTACTCGCCGCAACTGCAAGACCTCCTCGCTGTTGACATGAATGCCCTGATGATACGCCCTAGTCAAAAGCTGCGTAGCAAGATAGTAAGCCCCCCGAATGAAATACTTCGACTCCATCTTACAGATCATCTCTCCCACCCACTTCTCCGCCACACCCGCCAGCTGTCCCTCCAACTCCTCTTTCCTCCTCGCCCTCTTACTCCTCCACCCTGCTTCCTCCCCCTCTAGCCCAATCGGTCCCAATCTCCCCTCCTGCAACTCAACCTCCATCCTCTTCCCCGCCAGATCCGAGATCTTGCGATTGAGCTTCGGCTGCGCCATAACCATACGGATCATGTTCTCGCTGAAGCCAGGGTAGAAGATCTCCTTCCCGATGATCTTGTCGTAGCTGCGCCATCCTGTGCCGTTGACGTGCTGGCCGAATTCTTGGAGGGCTGTGAGAGGCGCTGTGCGGAAGCGTGTGAAGGGTTCGAGCAGCTCGCGTTCGCCGCGCGTGCCGGTGTCGACGGCGGAGGGGTGGAGTGAGAGGGAGGTGCCTTGGAGAACGAGATCGGGAGGGGAGTCGCTTGGGAGTGGGGAGGTGGGATTGGACATGGTGGTGGAGCTGTGAGGTGGCTACCGCATAGTGACAGTACAGTGGTTTAGGCGACTTCGTGCGGCCATGCTCTCGAGTGATGAATCACGTCGCTGGAAGCTGGGTAGCTGTGCGAGGCTTCTACAGAAAGACGATCTCATTGACGATCACCCATTTAAACCGAGGTATCTGCAGCGGAAGGAGTTCCGCTGCAGAGTCCATGGACTTCCTACATGTTCAGAGGAACCACCCTCTGAGACAGGGCGGCGCGAACCACAACAGAACGGCTCTTTATCAAATTAGAGAGCGCAACGGACCAATCTATGTCAGCGACAATGCGGTCGAGACTGAAGAGGAGAGACGGAGATCACAGAATCTGGAGACACTCCACACTATTGCCGATATAATCTTTTAGTCGATGCAAGCGATACCTGCAACAATGGTGATCATCCATGCGTCCAGCTTTCTGGTTAGACACGCTATGAACGCTGCGGATCGCCCTCTAGCCATCTCCTCGTATGGTCCCGTAGGCTTCTTATCACCTCTGATGAGAACGTCGGCGCCGGAGGTCCCAGCTCGGACTCACTCCAGGCGTTCTTCGGCCGTGGCGGACGCCTACTTCTCGTATTCCCTGCGAGATACTGGTCTAGATTCGTTTGGTGACCGAGCAGTCGTCCGAGATCTTCTGGGGTGGGACTGCAGACTTTTTCTGCTGTGTGCTTAGCTTGCCTTGTGTTCTCACTTGCCTTCTCTTGCTCCGCGTAGATCTCAGCGAGTAGAGAATCGACACATTTGCGTCGACTCGCAATCTTCCCCTCGATCTCCTTCTCTGTCAGTGCGTTATGTTCGTCCTCGAGGTCGCCACTCATGCGAGCCGCAACAGTGAGAGCCGTCTTGAAAGGACCAAAGACCTCTGCGCTATCGCCCGCATCGATATCTAGGCACGCGAAGCAGCGGAAATGATATAGAACCATTGAGAGCACGATGATGGTCATGAGAAATGCGAAGAGTAGCAGGAACGAGAAGCCCCATTGGTAAGTGTCCTGTGGCTGGCAGACACCTTGGTCGTGCAGGTCACTGACAGAGAAGACTGCGCCGTCGTAGACAAAGTTAGGAGCTTGTCTACTAGGTGGCCGCACTTTGTAGGTGAATCCCGTTCTCGAGAAGCCGTAATCCGAGATAGAAATCGGCGACAGACTGAGGGTGTAGTTGCCAAGAGCGTAAGTCAGTCCATTGTGCGTGAAGTTGGATGAGACGGGGAAGGAAGTCCAGCCCGGACAGTCTTGTGTGTGGAATAAGGCTGCACCACCCGCAATGCAGCCAAGACGATCGGAAGAGGATGCTGGAAGGCCATCTATATCTGTTGAAACACATCTCGGTCAGTGTCTGGTCAAGTCAAGTGTCAAGGCGTATCGCATACAGTCTGCAACGTCGCTCATGAGCTTACTTCCGTAAGCCACACACTGATTCTTGCTCAGGCCAACTCGATCGCCATCGGCGATCACTATGTTGCAGGCTGAGATTTCGCTGACCGAGATGTAGGTGTTATTTGTCCAAGTCATCACAGGTATCTGCTTAGCCTGATAGCCGGTCATGGCAGAAAGCCAAGTGGGTGTAATCAGTATGCAGAACGTCGAAATTGAGAGGAGAATTCCCATACGAATCGCGTGTCTGCTCGCAGTGCGTTCATCTCTGGTTGCATATGGGAAAGATAGTCTCGGCGTGTCGGTGGCATAGTACCAGAGCGACAATAGTGAGACCGTTGAGTACTGCATCGCGAGCGTGGTCTTGTAGGGACGATGTCGTTCATACGTTGCTTTTGCCACTGACCGACGGAAGATGCTGAAGATGATGAAGCCGCCGAGGAATTGGCTGCCTCTGCCTACCACGAAATTCCAGATCTCGTCAACCATTTTTGCGGCAGTATAAGTGAGCGATCCGGATGCGAGTGTGATAGATAAGGTGTATTTGATATTCCACGGCGAGGGCTTACTACTAAAACCAGGCGTGGATACCCAGGTCCTGCCACCAGCATCGCACCCGATTTGTATGTCGTCCGCGCCACCATGTTTGGTGGAGGATAGCGCGATCACAATGGCGAGGATTGAGATCAAACATAACGTCGGAATCATGCCCAGCCATCGAGACCACCGCACGTGGCGTTCCTCAGGCTTCGTGTTGAGTGATCCGTTGGGCGTAGTACGAATGGAGCGTATCGAAGTGTATGCGCCCAGGAAAGTGGTCTTGGAGTTGGCCGCGAAGCCGGAGTCCATTGCGGAAGTGCGCTCAGGCCGGGCAGCTCTGCAAGGGGCTGCAAAGCCAGGGTAGGAGCATGATCTGTGAGCGCAAGACATACAGTGCCAGCAGCGGCTACATAAGAGATTCGCGCACAGATAACGAAGCTCCCATCGCCCTTCACGCGACAGTCACATCAAATCAGATTCGTACATCGTCCCCCACGTACGCTTAGTCCGAATTTCCATTGGCCCATCTGCATGCAGGTGATAAGCGTATGTCCCTTCTAGACTTGACAGTGGCTTGATGATTCGGAGAGCTCCGGCAAGGCTGCGCGAGGCTGAGGACATTATAGCATCAGCGGCTGCGCCAGGTCTGGACCACTCGCACAATGGAGGCCATCAATACTGATTGGCATTGTAAACAACGTCCGTGATGAGGCGGGACTAAGCGTCGTAGAGGCGACGGTGGGGCCACAAAGCTCTTGCCTATGAGCATTGACGCGCCGTGCGAGGCTGCAAGGCTGTGATAGTGCATATTTGGTCCTGCAGATGGGCCAACAAGGCTGCTAAGGCGGACAGGAGCAAGAAAAAGCAAGTAGACCCGTACCTACCTTACATGTCTGCGCATACCAGTCTCTCGTGACTGTGCAGTAATGTTTGTCGACAAACATCGTCTGGTGGCTGCGATAGGCGAGCGCAGGGCTATACGAAAGATGGCTGACGTTGATGCCATGGACCGTGGTTATGTAAGCATCTCGTGCATCGCCTCGCTCTCCTTGCTCATTGTGGAAACAATTGGCGCAGGGTTAAGTGAGCTACAGCATGGCGTTCAGGAAGCGCAATATACCCTTAGGGAGCCCAAGGGTAGGTGCGCCGCTGGTGGACAATGCGTCTTCGCTCTCGCAGGTACCCGGTACTCGGTCTTCACCGTTGACTTCGCATACAATCACCTCCACCGGCACTGCGTCGCTAGATGGACTTCTTGGCGGGCACGGAGGTCTCGTACTGGGCTCCAGCATACTCATCGGCGAGCACGGCACGACGGACTATGCTGGGGCGTTGCTACGATACTATACTGCGGAAGGCATCTTGCAAGGGCATGCAGTACATGTGGTTGGCATGGGTGAGGGCTGGGTGAGGGAGCTGCCCGGAGTCGCTGAGGCTAGGTACCAGAAGACCGAGGACACTGTCCGGAATGAGAAGCCCGATCTAGCAGCGCAAGAGAGAATGAAGATTGCATGGCGCTACGAAAGGCTTGGGCAGGCCGGCGACAGAGGTTTGTACAATTGCTGAGGGACTGCTTGTGTATGGTCGGCCTAGTGCTGACAGGTAAGTATAGCTCTTCCTGACCGTTCCCTCGGTGCGCTTTCATCTCAGACTCTGAACGCACAACAAGAGATTCCCTTTTGCCACACCTTCGATCTTACAAAGCGGCTTGTCGCACCCCCAGCGGCCGTCATCAATAACATTACGATCGTAGCAACGTCTACCGATCCTTTCGCACCGATCTTAGACAATGTCAGACAGGGACTTGCAAGCTCAGCAAAGGGGACTGTGCACAGACTCGTTATGCCCGCTTTGTTGTCACCAGCTCTGTACCCACCTCACTGCGCGAGTCCAGAGCATGTAGTGCGTTTTTTACTTGGGCTACGTGCACTACTCCGCCAGTACCCAAATCAGCTAACAGCAATGCTGACCATTCCACTCACTCTATACCCACGCAACACTGCGTTAGTACGCACGCTGGAGATGCTTGCAGATTGTGTACTGGAAGTCACGCCATTTCCCCATCAGAGTGATGAAGCACAGTCTGCAGGTGACGGGAAGAGCGCAAAGGAGGAACGACCACAGGGACTCGTCAAGGTGCTGAAGCTGCCACTCGCTACCGAGCGTGGCGAAGGCGGTGCAGGCGCAGGAAACAGCATTGGCGAAGATCTTGCGTTCACGCTAAGTCGCAGGAAGTTTGCGATTGCAGAATTCAGTCTGCCGCCTGTGGAAGGCGATCAAGAAGCGCAGAAGGAAGCTGGAAAGGTGACTGCGAAGGATGTTGAGTTTTGAATGAGCTCAATATGCGATGCTGGAGCGACCACTTGCTCCTTCCCTACATGCACAACACGCGTTTCTCCCGACGCGAGCATCGCGCTTGCCAATGTCTATCACGCCACACAATTGGTCAAAGGCTGCACTCCGACATCATGACTATACAGCGACCGCCACCGACTCGCATCGTGATCGACGGAGGCGGTGGCAATGGCATCGAGAAAACTCCAGCAGCGTTGCAAGGCTTTCCCTCGTCTATGTGGTCCAGACGCAAGGTGGAAGCTGGCTACAGGTACATACCCGTCCGCGATATCACGTTCCAGGCATTCGTTATGATCTAACGCCCGTTACTTGCAGATGGCACGTCTATCGAATCTTCGCCCGATGAGCTTCTGCTTTTAATCATTGCTCTCGCTGCAACACCTGCTAGTCAAGCAATTCTACCGACAGTGCAATTAGTGCTGTTGCGGCGTAGCATAGGTCTGGTCAGCCGTCGCCTTTACAGACTATCCGCGGTGCACCTTTTCACTGGACGCGAATGTCGAGTTGCTTGCTACCCCAAGACATACGCCCCAGAGGATCACACACGCCTACAACGCATAACAGGAACATCCGAACAGGTCATAGGTACCGCACATGTGACAGGCGAGTGGATACGGTTCGGATCAGCCCGTTCCTTCGTTACCAATCTGAATATCAGGCTCGAGCTTGGTCGAGAGACGCCTGGCAGCCAGCAGCAGCTGTTGCATGAAGCCGGGCAGGTTCAGACACTGCATGAGCTTCTCGTCAGATGTCCACACCTGTCCCGTACCAAGATTGTCTTCTCCATGCTACGTCAATTACCAGGAGCAGCTTCTCGTATCGAGCGACAGGCTCGCAGTGTGCTCGACGTGGCCGAGTCGGCTGGCCTGGGCTTACAGCGGACGATCGATTCTTAGGTCGATGTAGCGATCCGCCAGTATTTCGAGCTGTTCTTGGAAGAATCAAGGGCTTACAGGGAGGCAACGTGGACCGTGTGGCACGCTGTGGACTACTCGCATGATGCCCGGGATGCTATTCTGGCCGGGTCTTTGCCTAATCTGCGTCAAGTGTGCACTTCCATGCATCTGCTACAGGAGTACATAGAGATGACCCAGGAGCTCAAAGATGAAGAGCAGGATGTCTGAATTCACGTCCGGGCCGGTGCGTATAGAATCAAGGCCAATGGAAGGAGGAGATTGCTTTCACAGGGTAGAGCACAGCCCCATGTGTGTGATCTGTTCCACTTTGCACATACAATGCTATGCACACCAACTTAGGTAGAGACGATAACTTCGTTGCCGCGGCGACGAATTTGCACAGGAAATAATGCTGCATTTTGGGGTACTCACCACAAGTCCTGACACCCAGTATCCTGAACTTTTTATGACAGAGGTGAAGGCTGGTCCCTGGCAGACAGCCTTGAAAGGAACCGTAGCGTAGTATTCAGGCATCTAAATGGAACTGATCACGAAGGTTCCTCTCTTGTTGACCATCTAAGGTCCTTGGCGTTCGTCGTAAGGTGCTCTTCCTCCCTTCTGGAACCTCCCGCGTCTTCTGTACAATGTAGTTGCCGCAACAAGAGTATGTGGTCTGTAATCGACCCGCGTAAAGCTGCACAAGTGGATCTCTGGGCGTAGACTCATAATTTAAAAAATGGCAGAGAGAGACTCTGGACCTTCTGTTGATCATCTGCCTCGCTGCGCCGGGAGATGGCATATCTCATTACACAAGGGCCCATACCCCGTCATGGGGCACGCAGGCGTCGCCTAGAGAAAGTGAAGGCTGCAGCGCATCTTGCATACACCACGAAGCCTCCGTAAAGATTGACCCTCTCGAGCACATGAAAGTAGATGGCCAATGCAAGCCATGATCCCACCATTCGTAGCTGTCTAATCGAGCTACCGACCGTATTCCTCGACAAGATTTTGGAATTCGTGACACTACCCTTAGCAGTGACCGACGGCGCACTGGAGGACGATAGTGTCATCTGCTTCCCGGATGCAGTAGCAATCTACATGCTCTCCATCGGTTCTACATGCCATCGCCTGCAGGCCGCACTCGTCTCCGCGCTCTTGACCGACGGCGCTTGCCAGCTAGCATTACCGCAATAGGGTCACGAGGACATGCGCCCGGCGTCTAAGCCGTCGAAAAGGGCTCGCAAGAGGATGGTTCGCAACGGCCAGGAGCCGCTCCGCCCAGTCAGATCCTCCTTCACTTGTGATGGAGGTATGGTAGACACCAGCCTGTTCAGGAGACTGGGCACCAAGATGACGATCACATGCAGACTCATGTACTGGACCATGGACTACAGTTCCGTCGAGGGCTCAGCCGCCGGCATCATATCGCTGAGCGACAGTCTTGAGAAGATTATCATATAGCTTCGGCGCTCTGAGAGCTGATGGTCTCAGAGTCATAGGAAGCGGGTTGTCGACGGAGTGTATGATATGGTAGTTGAGGTACGCAAGCCAGGGACTCCAGCGGTGGAGCCCATTATCCAATGGACACCGGAAAATCAGCAGATTGACGCGAGAGAGGTACTCGAGCTTGGCCGATTCCGGATACACCCGCCAGAAGATTCTGATTTGGCGTTGCTGTCTTGGCAATCGAAGCCGGCGGGTGGTCGGATGTGAATGACCTGACTTGCAGACCATTGT
>JAVRRP010000705.1:0-14729 GCA_036872775.1 Oleoguttula sp. CCFEE 5521 | reverse complement strand
GGAAGTCGAGGCTTTGAATCTCTTGCGTTCCGTCCCGTTGACATCTTCGCTGTCGGCTTTGCGCTTGGGACCTGTGAAAAGTGTGGGTCAGCGGTTGGGATGAGATCACTCGGTGTGCACGATGGCGGGCGCTGCTCCAGTACTAGGCGACTTCCTTGTCCCAATCGTGGCGCGATCCACTGGTGGCTCGTAAGGTATGAGGCGTCGACGGAGCTTGATCTTAGGCATGTCGCATATGTATGCTGATTTGGAGATACGTGTGCTGCTTTGCGCCGGAACGTACTGCGGTTCCCATGGTCGAGGGCTGTGATGGAGACTTCGCAACAGGGATGCTCTTACCTTCGTCTTTGACTAGGTCTTGAGCCATGGCAGGCGCGACGGATAGTGAGTGTGTTGAATTACAGAAGAGAGGATGACGGCGTGGAGGATGATGGACAGCACCACAGTGAAGCTCCACCCCCACACCTTCACATGTCAAGCAATCCTCTCCACTCGTGATCATCATTAAGAACACATGCCATCACTACATTTGCAAGCATGGCCTACGCGCCGGTCCCCTACAGCTACACGCCCTCCCTCCTCAGCGCAACCATCAACCCCGACATCGAAGTAAAGCTCGCCGACACGACCGCCGAGCGCGACCTGCTCGACTCCCTCGGCGAACTCTACAGCATAATCCTCACGCTCGAGGCGCTCGAGAAAGGCTATCTCCGCGACACAGTCCAAGAGCGCGACTACACCGAGATCTGTGATCGCCTGCTGCGACAGTACAGATCTCATCTGACCGACGAGCACGTGCGCGCCGCCTTCGTCGACCTAGAAAGCTTCAAAGCCGAGTGGGGGCTAGAGGTGCCGAAAGCCACAGAGCGCCTTCGAATCGGCCTCCCGGCTACCGTCGAAACAGCACCAGCGCGAGAGCACAACAGCCACTCCAACAACCGCAACTCGACTGGTCCCTCTGGCCCGAACCCGAATGCTACGCACATCGTCTCCGCCTCAGAAAGCTTCATCACGCTGCTGGACGCCATCAAGCTGAACATGCTGAGCAAGGAGACATTGCATCCGATTCTGGTGGACACGATTCAGGCTGTGAATAAAGTCACGGATCGGGATTTTGAGAATAAAGGGAAGATTATCCAGTGGTTGATTACGTTGAATCAGATGCGCGTTACGGAGGATCTTGGGGTGGACCAGGCGAGGGAGCTGCAGTTTGATATGCAGCTGGCTTATGATGGCTTCAAGGCGGTGTTGGGGGAGTGAAGCACGGACAGGATATCCAACACTGATCAATCATCACGACCTTTCGACAGGCAGCCTTTGTCGCGCAATCGGATAAACCTCGGGGTTTGTTCTGGAGATGTCAAACGATGAATCAAAGTGGCATTTCTCAGCACGAAATCAAGACCATCTCTTGTGCACAGCAATGCCGCCCCTGGCGGCATTGACGGCATCAGACCTGGGATTAGGTGGGGCAGATGATGAGCCGCTACATGGTACGCGGAATTCGTCAACGTTAGCTGCTGTTGGACGCTGATTGTTCCTCAGTATTGGACCTCCCTCAGCTATACAGCAAACCTTCCGCCTCCGTCCTACTATCAATCCTTACCGACCTCCGCTCCGAGCCACCATCATGGCAAGCGACGCCCAAATCAGGCACTCCACGATCAACCAGCGGCGCATCAACGCCAGCGAGACCGAGGTGCAAGATCAGGAACGAAGGAGTGCCTGCATACTTGACAAAGATCATCAGCAGTCCCCTAGCCTGGATTGAAAGTGAGGACGACAAGGAGAGAATCTGGGATCTCGCCGCCAAGCGGCTAAGTGAGCGGAGTGGGCGGACAGCGATGGGAGACATCACCCGCTCCTTCCAGATCCCACTATCAGCGAAGGCATTACAAGAAAACCCGGAAGAGGCACCAAACAGCGACAATTGTATCGAGATCACCCTCCACGAGCCAGCGCTAGCAGCGGACAGTCTCGGCCTCAAAACCTGGGCATCCTCCTATTTGCTGGCCACACGACTTTGCCTCCTTCGCGACGAGATTCTACCAGTTTTCCGCCATCACGACTTCATCCTCGAACTCGGCGCCGGTACAGGGCTGGTAGGCCTCGCGGCAGCAGCGGTCTTCCAGCGTCCAGTGATCTTGACCGATTTGCCAGCCATAGTGCCGAACTTGCAGCGCAACATCGAGCAGAACGAAGATCTACTGGCTGCGCGACAGGGCTGTGCATCGGCAGCTGTGCTGGACTGGGCTTCGCCTGAGTCATTCGCATGTTTGACACACGCTGGGGTACCGCACGCTTTTCCACTGATACTCGCCGCGGATCCGGTGTATGATGCACATCAGCCGGGGCTGCTGGTCAATGCCATTGGATGTCACGTCGCGCGGTCTGCGGACGCGAGGATCGTCATTGAGCTTCCGCTGCGTGAGGGTTTCGCTGCTGAAAGGCAGGATCTGAGGGATAGGATGGAGGGGTTGGGGCTAGAGATCAGAGAACAAGGCGAAGAGGTAGGCTATGACGACTGGACTGATCATGAAGGCGAAATGGTGGAAGTGAGATGTTGGTGGGCCATTTGGGGCTGGAAAGCTTCATCACTGCCTTAGCCGTGGGCGCCTGGAGCTAGCTAGTAGACATCATACACCATACGCACTTCGGTCCCTCCGGATCTACATCTACCCATCCTCCTCGCTGCCCGTCTCACTCTCCTCGTCTACCTCCCCATCCACCAATGGTACCACCCTAAACTCCACAAATGTATGTGCCCCTCCGCCGCCCTCCCCACCACCTAGTCCCTCCACCTCGACCAGGAATTGCAGACACAGCACACCCTCTTCGTCTAACCTCAGACTCACTTTCGCAGCCGCGCTCATGGCCTTCTGCGCTGCCTTGATTAAGCTGAACTTGAAGCTCGCCCTCGCTCCGTCGGGGCAGGTGTATGTCTCTAGAATGGGCGTGTCGGATGGTGTTGAGGTCGTGAAGGCTACAGCTGCGGAGCCTAGCGCACCACTAGCGGACAGGGTGAGTGTGGGCGAGGTATGCGATGATGCCGTAGCGGACAAAGTGAGGGATTCGGGATTGAAAGACGAGAGTTCCGAGACTGCTTCACTCAAGGCCGAAGAGCGGAGGATGGTCTTCAGGGCTATGGCATCGCGGGCGAAGGGTATCTCGGTGAGGGAGTCGGGGAGGAAAGTTGTGAGGCTGGAGGTCGTGGTCACACCGGACTCGGACATGTGGATTTGTAGGGGTGCGCCCTCACGGTCGTAGCTGAGGGTGCAGAGACCGGAAGTATGGGAGGTGAAAGGATTGTTGAGGCCTGCGTGGCGGGCCAGGCGGTGGGAGGCGAATGCGTCTGGCGCTTTTCCTCCGCTTGACGATGAGGCGGTGGGATCCGAGAGCGTGAAGATATTCAGCGTTTCAAGCAGGGCCGGAAGGGAGATCTGAAAATGCAGCGCTGGTAATGCATCATCCTGAGAGGAGGCTGGTGGAGGAGCGGTGTAGGTGTAGGTTGTGAACAGTGCCTTGTCAAGAAAGACGAAGGCTTCAGTGATGCTGCCTTCTTCTGTGCTGATGCGGAAGCCTTGGTCCGAGATGCGGATGTGAGATTTTTGGGCAGGGGGGAGGCAGCGGAGGAGCGAGAGGAGTTGGCGGGCGGAGGGAGTCGTGGCTGTGAGGATCGGAGGATCGGTGGCCATGCTGAGCGTCGCGTCCGATGATTGGGTGGTCGAAGGGTGGGAGGTGAGCTCAGACGTAGACGCCAACAGCGCAGATCATGAAGACCGAGCCGAAGCTATGTCTATTGTCAGTACTTGTCCATAAGCAGGAGGAGCTCCCAGAACTCACCCAAAGGCTAGCGACGCAGGTATGCCATAGACACCCAGGCTCTTGAGGTTGTTGTTCAGTCCGAAGAGGCCCGTCAGAAGCAGAGCAATGAAGAGCAGTGTGAAGCCAACTGCCAGCTGTGAGTTCTTCCCTACGGTCGGCTGGAATGGTGTGCCAGCGTCGTAGAGATCGAGGAGAGCTTGACGAGCGGACATGCTGGTGCTTTGTAGGAGTCTATGTGATTGCTAGATGGGGAATAGCTGGCGTTGATGTATGTGTAGTTGGGAGTCCAGAGCGAGGTTCATCTGGACTCATCAATGGCAAGCACGAGCGGAGCCTCATGTCTTGGCAGGACGTCTCCAGTCCACATGTATGACAATCTCGTGCGACCAAGAGAGCAGAATATGACTCCACAGACATCCTATGTACCTGTGTACTAACGGGCGCGTATCGGATATCTGGCTCATGGTATCGGGTTGCTAGACCAAGCCATGGCCAAGCCATGGCAAGGCGCTATGCACAGCACAGCTGCAAAGGCATCCATTCGCAGTCAGCTCGTCAAGGAGAACCGAATTCTTGGGTCGTTTCAAGGCACGTTAGAACTACTGGCAGAATGGAATATGAGCTGTCAACTTGCTCCATGACATTCACGATCAGTGTGCATCCTGCAGGACTCATGCATTTGACATCATCCTTGGAAAATCGAACGGGTCTCTCGTGAGCGACTGTTTTCATGACGATTGCCGGACTCTCTGCACTTCATGCAAACGGTTCCGCTTCAATGCATGTCTCATGGTCAGCAAGTCCTGTGAGGGTGGCTGAACACCCAGTCTCCTTCGCAACAGGTGCTTGCCCATACACCACTTCGACCGCTGGGAGAGGCAGTTTAGTCTGTTACCTCGATGTATCAGCCCACCACAATATCGCCGGTACCGCGTTAGCGGTCAATGGCGTCCTCGCAACCATACTGATGGCGATCTCATAGCATACTACGCCGATCTGGACTTCAAGGAGCGATACGGCGAACTTACGATCCGTGCCATCTGGGTCGCTGTGCGGCCGCAATACCCTGTCAGCGGTTTCGCCCCTCACACGTGAGCGTTATGTCAACACACTTACGCGGTCGTGGAGGTAGGAGGCAGCACTTGCACAAAGGTACCAAAGCTACTGGGTGGAACGTGAGGTCTATCGTACAGGAAGTGCACGTGACCAGCAGCAGTGCATCGCTGTCCATCGGGAGCTTGCAGGTACGTCGGCAGCACGCAATAAGCTCCGAAACGGCCTGGACTGCTGCTTTCCGTTCCGGTGTAGCCACCCGATTTTGAGCTACGTTCTCGAACATCGAATGATTGGTTGAGGCTGCACCGCATACTCACGCGCAGCAATGTATTCTGCAAGCGTCGTGTCCTGTCCGCTTCGACGCTGCCACGACAATTGATGTCTGGCGGTCTCGACATCGAATCGTTGAACAAACGGTGAGTCCGCCTTTTGCAATCCGCTGCCAATTGCTGTATTGCATTGTTTAACCATGGCGATCGACATGCAGCTCTTGAGTGTCTGCCGTTGTCGCAGGCCGGCCGCCTGCATCCTGGAAGATCACTGGCATTACGGTAGGACCACTATCCTCTACACGATCATGTTGCACAGCTCAAGTACTTGGAACTCGCCAGCTTACAGTCTCCCACCCTTGACTAGGTTCCCTGGGTCAGCGCTCTGCATCAGTGTTGCTCAATGCTGACAAGGCTCTGGCATGGAACCCCTTCTCTCTCATAATCCAAAGCGCATCGATTGACGCTTCTGCAGTCGTGTGCACTTCTATGAGCACTACTGGCTGCGAGCAACCCACTATTTGTTCGTTCAATAGCACGCAATCAGGAAGCCTCTAGGAGTTGCTTTGAGTCAGCACTGAGCTTGAGTGTCTGAGTTTCTGCGAAAGCGGTCCAGTAGGTGAAGTGCCGTGCACGAGCAATTATGCACTCTCCCGCACTCTGCAGGACTGCATCTTCTGCATGCTTCTACCGCAGTGCCATACCAGGCAGACAGAGCGTCCCTTAGTCCTGCATGTTGATCATAACCCCTGTCCTAGATCGAACATCTCTCACATCACTGTCTTACCTTTGACCGCTCGAATATCCACGTTTCCACGTCGAAGCAATCACTGTCTCCCCACATACCGGTACGACGCAAACAGTACGAAACAGGCATCGTGGATCACGAGCTTGTTTGCTCCCTTCGAAAGCTCGGACGCACCAGCACTGCACCGCCCTGGATGCACTGGCCTGGTCGCTTGCTCGTGCGTGAGCCTTCCGACTCATCCTCCTTCACCGCTACAACCCGATGCACTACCCCCCAGAAACGCTCATCTCCGTGCTGTTGATCGCCGTTTAGGGGCCCTGCCGCGAGAACTGGACGCGGCTTCTTATGTCTTTGCAGGATTGGTCCGCTCAGCTTCCGCAACATGACGATGACAACATCGTACCACGCCGGAGGCAGTGGTCTCGATGCCTTCCGCCATCAATCCTACCGCGCTCCGATGTCTCATCAGGGCTCGTACTATGATCGAGAAGCTGTGAGAGCTGGGCCCTATGGCTACTATGATGCACGACGGGAGCTTCGTCCGGAGCGTTACGAGCATCGTCAGGAGTATCATGGTAGACTACCTACGCATGCACTCATTCAGGAGCACGAACAGCACGAGGTCGTTGGCGGTCAGGCACGGCGACGTATCGCGGTCGCAGTAAGTGTCTTGTTGCAGCGAGAATAACAAGCATCTACTGACAGGTCGATAGTGCGCAAGATGCCGCAGACGTAAGATCAAGTGCAGCGGAGATCCGCACGATGGTACTGGCTGTCAGGCTTGCAAGCAGTCGGGCGCCAATGTTCGTGACTGCGCTTTCATGAGGGTCAGTGACGTCGCCCTCATTAAGCAGGACTGACAACACGCTGACAATCCCCGCAGGTCAACAGCAACGAACTCGCCTTCAAGGACAGCAACGGAGTGAACATGCTGCCTGTTGCGACTGACGCCGATCTGACCGCCGTGCCGGCAACGTACACCCTGGACACCAGCTCTGTGAGCACCTCATACCCTACGACCTACAACACGGTACAGCACCGCCCTTCGCTCCCGACTCTGCACACTCGGACAGCGTACAGTCATCATGACTACGACAATCAGTACGATCACTCTCCTGCAGACTCGTACACATACAGCTCGTCCAGTTTGCCACGACAAGACTCTTTCGCAAGCGTATACGGCTCGCAAGATGCGTCCCGATCATACAGCATTGCACCACTCTCGGCGCCAGCAGCCGCTCCCGGGTACGATCTGCAAGCAGGCTATGTGTTCAACACCGTCTACTCGCCAGTCTCGTCGCGCCTTCCAAGTGTCACAGGAGACGGGACCTCATCGCTGAACATGGGTTCACTGCATTCGTCTCTGCCCTTGAGTGCTGTTGCGGAGCGTCGACTGCCAGCACCGCACGCCACTGCATACTCGCAGCCGCAGCAGCTCCCTTCAAGCGCAACATACTATCCGTCGATGCGTTCGTTTGACAGTGCTGGGTTCCGTCCGCATGTGAACGGCATACATAGTCGCACAGCCATGGGCTGGGTTAGCGATGCCGACGCGCCAAGTGCGGCGCCAGTCTACTCGCAGAGGTATTCAGGTGCCTCGGGTACTCACGGCATGCGCATGCCTTCCCACACATTGCCTCAGCAGTCTTTCTCGCAGTCTGCGTGCGCGACCACCACATCCGACGCTGGTCCAGCATTCGGCTACCAATTCCACCAAACGCCATCCTACGTGGACGCGGTCTTACCTAGCTCAGGTCCGAGCATGAATGGCACTTACATGACCGCGACATTGCCGGCTTCGCCATCGACGCTCACGATGCTGCCGCCAGCCACTACGCAGTCGATCCGCTACACTGCCTCAAACCCATCGTTGCCTCAGCTCCCGGCTATCGAGGATCAGCATTTGTCCAGCTCCCGCCGACCTTTCAGCTCCCGTCATCAAGAGGCAGCCGCGAGTCTTTCGAGCCTCTACAGCTTCAGCTCAGAGGCAGCTCAGGAGCAACGCTCATCCAGCATCGTGTCGCCTGACAGTCAGCAGATGAGCGGACGAGCACCTCAGCAGTCACCGGTCGACACTGCGTTCACGAGTAGCGCGAGACACAGTCAACCGCAACATGTCGCTAGCCACGAGAGTCTCAGGCGTGGGCAGTCTAGCAGTGGACAGTCTAGTGGGAGAGGCAGCATGCAGCGGAGTAGTTTGCAGAGTTTGGGGGAGGGGTATGAGTGAGATATTGGAGACATGCGACCTGGAAGCTACGTCAACGCAGGGAGACCTGTCTTCCTTCGCGGAGCTGAATCGGAGAAGGGACTTGGGATCACTACTGCATCTCATTGACGCTGACGGATGCAGCACTGTACGCGGAAGGGTCGTGTAACGGCATCACTCATAGATGTACTGATGGTGAGACTGTAGGGCTCACAGCACCCACGTGAGGAACACTTTCGGTTCTACAGGCATTGATTGGCGATACAGCACGCATAATGCGGGAACATGTAGCAGTACAGTAGCTCAGCGACTTGGTCTGGGGAACAGAGAGTAATTTGGTAGGGGGCTGGGCAAAGGGCTCCGTGACGATAGGATCTGATGGCTGTACATGTGATTGACATTGATCCAACCAAAGCGCGAGCGGTGCAACAGCTCTTTCTCAGCGAACATCACTCGTTGCCACGAAGCAAATCCAGACTGCTCTGTTACTTCCATCTCTCCATCACATGCGGATCATCAGACATTTCGATCCGTCTTTTATTTAGACAAGCTCACCCGGGCCGCAGCACATGGCGCGCTAATGCAGATCTAGATTGCAACCTCACCCTTTCGATCAATATGCCCCAGGATCAGACCCACGAAGTGCAAAGCGCAGATGGTCATAATTGATGCTGCTTATCTAGTCACAGATGGCATTGCTCATGACTGCTGCTTGCTCTAGTCTATCGGTTCCAGCGACGAATCTCCTCGGCAGATGGCCTTAAGCTCGCGGCACACCGTTGCGCACCAGCCGCTTCGTGCACTTTCGACATCCGCATTGGGACGAGCCCAGGTTCCCAGGAGTGGTTGTGGCGTCTTTGCGCTGTCGCCGCGTCGCGCTGCATGGCGATAAAGGCAAGATAGGTAATTTGGTGGTTTCTGCGTCCCTCTGCTCTCCCTCTGCGACTTGAAAGCTCTCCCACTGTCGCTTCAGCTTCACATTCACTTCTCAAAACATGTATTTCCTATCCTTGAGTATTCTGCTCGCGTCCCTCATCTCCCCTTCCCTCCAAGCCAGCCTCCAAGACACCCTCGGCTCGCATCCAAATCTCACATCCTTCGCCGAGCAGTTGGGCAAACTCCCAGGCATTCTCGACCGTCTCGAGTCCTCCGACACGCCTCTCACGATCCTCGCGCCTGACAATGCCGCCATGGCGAAGACGATCTACTACCCTGTCCTTGGACCGGCGTTTCAGTCCGCAGACCCCGAGGAGACGCGGTTCATCATGCAATACCATGTGTTGCCCGGAAAGCACACTTCGGATATGATGAACTCGACGTTTCAGTACTATTCTACTTGGCTGGATAATTCGACGTATGCGAATGTGACGGGAGGGCAGAAGGTGGGAGGGGTGATTCAGGCGGGTGCTATTCCGCAGATGGTGTGGACTAGTGGGTTCAGTTCGAGGAGTATAGTCAGGGAGGCGGATATTGAGTTTGATGGAGGGTAAGTGTGAGTCTGGATGGTGGAGAGGCAATCGAGCTGACATGCGGCAGCGTGCTACACATTATCGACAGTCTCGTCATACCTCCGACCTCTTTCCCAGATACAGCGAGCCGCTTCAGTCTTGCAGTCGAGCTGTATGGCCTCAATTCTTTCGTGGGCGCAATGTATGCCACGCCAAATACGACTCTAGCGAGCCTGCTGAACACCACGACCGACGTCACGATATTCGCCCCCAACAACGTAGCCATGGAGTCCGTCACACCCACAATAACAGATCTCTCGAACGCAACTCTGCAAGATCTGCTCGCATATCATGTAGTCCTCTCGCAATCAGGCTCCGGATCCCTCTTCTCAACTTCCTTCGGCAACGACACGAAGATCACGACACTGCAAGGCGAGTCCTTGACCCTGACCTTCAGCTCAAACTCTTGGTTCGTCAACTCCGCCCGTATCATTAACCAAGATCTCCTGCTCTCCAACGGCGTGATGCACGTCCTTGACAACGTCCTTTCTCCCAACGCCACAAACGCGCAACCTGTGCCAGCTTCGGCTACGCAGGCGCCCGTGCTGCAGACGACGCTGGCGGCGGAGTTCAACAGCAGTATGGCGCCTTTCACCACGAACCTGCCGAATGCAGTGGTGACGACGGAGCAAGGGACAGATGGGTATGTGGGAAGTGTTACCGTCAGTGGAACTGGCGGCGGAGCGATCCAGACGAGTCGGCCGAGTTCGTCGAGTGGGTCTGGAGGATCGTCCAGTGGTGCTGTGAATGCGAGAGTGGGCGAGATAGTGATGGTATGGGTTGGAGTAGTGGTGTTAGGATTGGCGTTACTGATGGCTTGAGCAATATACCCTTGAAATGGAGTTTCTTATGACGCGGAGATTGACAAGCGATTGCAGGGTATGGGCCTGGAATTCAGAAATCCCCAGAGATGCGATGTATACACACTATCAAGACCGGAGGCAAAAGGATCCGGAAGCAGAGTCATGCTGAACTCCATCGCTCTCGCCTCCCGGCACCCGAGTGAAGCTACGCTGAACCCAAGATGCTGAGTACAGTAGTCTATTGAGTTGATGCGTGCGCAGGACAGGCGCAACAAGTCGACATAGTCTATCGAGGCATAGCCCAGACATACAGCCAGATCCATGCGCGTATTGGTGGCCAGTACATCGAGAAGAGTGTCGTCTTGCAGGGGAGGGGTTCGGTATTGGAGAACTGTTGACCCCAGATGTGCAACGTGTGCAGATTATCAATTCGACGCAGGTGCATCGCTCTGTGCAGCCAGACTCTCACTTCGCTTTTTCAAATCACTGCACCAAAGCTCGAACTTCTCATTCAAAGTCTTCTGGTAGAACCACTTCACAGTCCGCGCCAGTACGCCGCCCATCACTTCCCAGGTGCGTACTTCGCACTGCTTATCGCCACGAATAATGATCTCGTGAAATCGCTCAGATCTCAGGCCAGGGAAGCCGCCATCACCTTTCCATGAGATGCGATAGACGGTGCTCAAGTCTGACGTGTAGGCTTTCATGCTGTCTACAGATGTCGATGAGATGTAGTCACTCGGATGCTCAGGCGTCGAGATGTCTGTCACGACCAAACGAGTTGCGGTAGTCTTTGTGGGTTTGGAAGCATCCATGATCACGTGGAAGGTGAAGACGGTTCCATTGTTGAGCGTATCCGCGGCGGGAGCATCTGCGGGTTGCGACTCGAAGGTGACATCTGGACACCAGGTATTCCAGTCTTTGTACTGGGGTGTCGCTCGTAGTATGTCGAGGACGAGCGCCGCAGAAGCATTGATGTTTGTTGACGCGCTGAGGGTCAGCAGAGAGTCTCGGAGGGCTACAGTTGGAGTGCTCAGGCCTTCGGATGGAGGCCACGTCGATGTCGCCATGTGGAAAGCTTGACTTTTACTTGGCTTACTGCTAAGTGCGCTGGGCAGTACGACGGATTGGGCCACGATGGAATTGAAGTCCTATCTTGGCCGCTGTGATGAAAGTGAATGGATGGAAGTGAATAAGAGGTGGTCCATGACGTCAACGTGCATGAGATCTAAGGATGGACAGCTGGAACACTCACAAGAACCTGGCCACACGAACAACATTCACCGATATCAGAGTGGTAGGAATCTACTTGCATTGGCATCACAATGGAGAGACCGAGATTTCAGTGCTCGACAACAATCGCCAAGAGTTCTCTTGCATTGGCGAAGCGTGCGTTATTGACTACACAGCCTCGACTCGAGTGGCCCCCCTCGGCTTATCCGCAGAGTAAGAGTCTTCCATCACTTTACCACCATCATCATACGCATACTCTGGCCTCTTGAGTCCAAAGATGCCGTCCATCTGGTCCATTCGCAGGCCTTTAGTTTCATGAATGAAGAAGAAGGCATATATCGACGCGAGTATGAGCATGGTGGCGAAGAAGATATATACACCATACCCAAGGCCTGTTCATTATGTCAGCTAATGTTCAAGATGCTACGAGGTCTCAACGTCCGCGATGAGTACTATGCAGGAACTTACTGGTGTACATCGAGGGAAGCGCCTTAGTCACCACGAACGTCCAGAGCCATACCGACATACCAGCCCATGGACCCGATATACTCCTTAGTGAGCTGGGAAAGATCTCAGACGCTATGATCCAAGGCAAGCCATTTGCGCCAAAACTCCACGCCCCGCCGAACAGCATGATGGCGGCGGTTGCAGCCTTGCCACCAGCGATGGTACCAGCACTCTGTTGCACGCCCGCCGTCGGCTTGCCGATCGCAATGTATCCAGCCAGATAGTACTGGCAGCCGGCGCACGCGAGCGATGATACGATCCAGGGCCATTTGCGACCGAACTTATCGATGAAGAACGTGAAGAAGATGATGGAGCCAACGGCCTTGATGATTCCGTAAACTCCAGTCCAGAGAGTAGTGTCAGTAAGGCCGATCGACGTGAAGATAGTCGGGCTGTAGTAGTTAATCGCTGCAGCTCCGGACCACGCCTGCCACATGAACATGAGGAAAACAAGCACGAAGCGGTTCCACATGCCCTTGGTCGTCGCCTCGCGCAGTGTTGCACGCAAAAAGTTGATGAACGTTGGCTGTGCGCTGCCGGTCAAGGAGCGTTCTTGTTCGACTTGGCCTTGCATGAAATGGACATCCTGAGCGATGTATTCATGGCTCTCTGGAAGATTACGGTAGTAGCTCAACACTTTCAAGGCATCCTCGTTGCGACCCTTCTTGAGAAGCCACATCGGCGACTCGCGCAGGAAAGGAATACCGATGGCGAGGAGACCTGCAGGGACGAGCTGCACGCCCATTGGAATTCGCCATGCGTTGGAAGAGGCTGCATCCATATTGTGGACAATACCGTAGTTGCTATATTCAGGTCAGCATGTGCACGCTGGTCGACTTTGGAGCAACCCACATCCAAAAGCCAATGACGGCGCCGATTTGGTAAGAGGACTCAAAAAATCCGGTAAGACGTCCACGTATAGCGGGTGGTGCGATTTCGGATATGTACGTCGGACACACAGCAGCGATACCACCAACGCCCAGTCCAGTCAGCAGGCGACCAGCATAGATGAGGCCGAGCTGATGAGTTGGAACAGTGCACAGGATAGATCCAATAATGAAGATTACGTCCGAGATGATGACCGTTCTTTTACGACCAAGAAGCTCCAGAGCTGGCAACATGAACAGAGCGCCAAAGAACCCACCGGCGGAATCTATCGCATCAATCAGCACCAAGTCTTCAGATGGACGCAACTGATGTGATCGTACATATACTCGTCAGATTACCAAGGTGATTGTTCTGCTGCGCCTTCGTCATAGTATTGAAGCCGAAGTCTCGCTTGAACGCCTTCGATGCAAGTGTTTGGCCAATGAACGAGCTGTCGTAGCCGTAGGCCATCACACCCAGAGAGATGATAATGGCTGCCATGTAGGGTCGCCATCCGTAGACTTGTGGTGGTGTTGGCCTGTCTTCCTTTGCACGACCGAAGCCTGTCATGATGGCGGTGATCTGTGGGGATAAGACGAGGAGTACAACAGATGCGAGGTGAGAGGCAGTGATTGTAGATGAGACTTCTGGGACTGCACGACCAATACATATATCTGTGCAGTCGGCACATTTTCACTTAGCTTTCTTGCCGCACGCGACCCCATGGTCGACTGACTGCTCTTGCGGAGTCTGTGTGGGGAGGAACTGCAGCAAAGTCAAGGTGTAGCTTGTCGGCCAAGTGCTGGCAGAGTTTCGGGCAATTGGCAGGTTCACGCCAGCCGACGTGCGAGTCGATCCGCAGCTCGACTGTCGCGTCGCGTCGGCTGTCGGCTGTCGCCCGGTGTATTGTACGCAGTAGCGCTCTCAATGTGACAGCTTCTGCGTCGACGCATTGGTTGTCGCGACGAGACATGCGACTGCCGTTGCGATGGGGCTCCGAGCGTGAGTTTCACTCGCACGAGTTGCCATCCGTCGCGGGCATGGCGACACGGCTGTCACGCTGGTGCGATCGGCTGAGTATGGGCTCTTCGCCGATCCCATCATTGCATTACAACTCTACAACTCATTCTCGCAGCTGCCTTCTGCTCAATCCTTCCTGGCCGCTTAAATTCGATTTTCACGTATCATCTCGTCATCTCCGACATGCCATCTAGACAGAACGGAACGAGTGCTCATGGCAGCGAGCCAAGCAACATATCATACCCACCGGGCATCCACGTGCCATCTTTGACATTCTTTGACGACGATCAACGTCAAGAAGTTGACTGGACGACGCAGGAAAAGCATTTCTCTTTTCTGGCCGCATCTGGGATCCACGGCATCGTTCTTGCTGGCACCAACGGGGAAGCCATCGCGCTCACGCGATCAGAGAAGGCAGATCTGGTACGTTCAGCACGGAAAGTTGCCACAGATCATGGCAAATCGGCACTGCCAATCACGCTAGGCACCAGCGGCACGTCGACGAGAGATGTGATCGACGACTGTATCGTGGCTGGCGAGGCGGGCGCCGACTTTGTGCTCGTCCTGGTCCCGAGCTTCTTCCACTTCGCGATGTCCAAGGATGCGATCTGCGAATTCTTCGAAGAGGTTGCGGCGGCCAGTCCGTTGCCCGTACTGATCTACAACTTTCCCGGTGTAGCCGCGGGC